>PVIJ01004376.1:0-118922 GCA_004024925.1 Scalopus aquaticus | reverse complement strand
GGGGGGGTGGGGGGAGGGGGAGGATAAAGGCACAAAATGGAGTAGAAAAGGACACACGGGACCACAGAGATGGATCACTGGTCAATTGGTGGTGGTTACCCAAGGGGAATACAAAATGTAAAAGATATAAATAACAATAAAAATATATATTAAAAAAAAGAAATGTACTCTTTTGAAAAGAGACATATTCAAGAGTATTTAAGGGTGGAATATCATAATGTCTATGATCTCTACCTGATTTCTTTACATTGAAGTATTTAAAAATGAATAAAAGGGTAACTATTCACCATAGACAGTTAGTCTGAGATCTTTATCCCCACTCGGGGCCATTTAAGTATTCTCATTTAAGTACTCTCATGAGGTGGCTTGGTAACCTGGTGGAAGAGATTGCTCAGGGCAAGGAACTATCCCTGGAAGAGTTGTGAAGATGAGCCTGCACCAAATCCCAATGGAAGGGAGAAGGCCCTTTCACATCTGGAGGGCTATGCCAGCAATAGGAGGACAAGACTGTGGCCAAACAATTAGGAGGATAACCACTTCTCATTGTGAGAGCTTCATCATTCGAAGGTCATAGTTCCTTTCTAAAGCTTCTAGTTGACTTACCTCCCACTCAGCTGCCTTCTCTGGTTTTAATCGAATTTCATACTGGAGTGTTAGCCAACCAGATCTTACATCAACCAGGGTGGGTGGAAACCATTTCATCCACAGATAAGGTTTTCTGTCTTCTGGCTGTTTTACTTCCAAGGTCAGGTTCACAGGGGGGTCTGGTTCAACTATAGATATAAAAGAAATTGGAGTAGCACTCATTATTTGTGCCCTTTATTTGGCCCTACTATTTTCTATCATGAATTGTATTTTCTATTTATCATTCCACTTTTTCCAACTCTATTGTAAACCTTTGGAAGATCAGCATGTCTGTCACCTATTCGTAAGTGCTCTACCATGTTTGTGCTGAAGATGACATTAGGGTGGTAAGAATAATATGTGGTTGAGATTTCATTCTTTGTATGTCTGCCTCTATTTTGCACCAAACAGGATCAGATAGCTACCTAAGTAATTTTCATGATAACAGGAATCAGGTGATACAAATTGAACTAGGGTTTGCAAGTGGGAGTTAAGGAGAAACATTACAGGGTAGGGATTCCAAATATCTCATTTCCCTCATCAGGGAACAAGCTTCTCCTCAGAGGCAAATGCACATAGCTTTTGTGAATGATCTATTCATATTTAAATGTAACTATGGTGACAGAACATGAGGAGAGAAATCCTATACAGTGACAAAATAAACTAGGATATTTAAATTAAAGAAATCTTATAAAACTCTGTCATAAAAGAGGTCTCAAATAAATAAATGATTTGAGATTAAAAAATAATAAATTTTGTAGGTAATAGTTGAATGGATTTTATCTTTGTTTTAGTGACAGATCTTACACTCAAACGTATTACTCTATTATGAATGAAATACTCTCTCCTAGATATTAAATTACTAAAATGTGACTACAAATCGGATTTTTTGGCAATGTTCAATGGCCTTATAACAGCCTTTGACTCATTGACTTATTCACCATACGTTTACCAAATTATAGCAAATTCTAGCAAAAACTGGCAAAATGGTAGTTAATATTTCTTCAGTGCTTACTGTATGCCAGCTACTGTATAAAATACTGTTTAATTTGATTTAAATGGTTAAAATGGTAAATCTTATGTTACGGGCACTTTACCACAATAAAAAAAATTAGGAAGTTCTTATTCTCAGTTGCCTTCAAGTATAGGCAGGTAAGTGCCTCTTTGAGAGTTTGGTGCTTGTATAAAATACAGTTGCCTAAAAACTGAACTTTAGAAAATTTCTTACTAATTCTAATGCTTAGATGTTACTAAGTAAATGCTCAAGGATGATTGTTTCATATGTATATCCATTACAAAAATCAATTAGCGTAAGTTTTATGTTTAACACAATATTGAGAAATATTGAAAAAAATTGAAAAAAATATTTGCACAAAAGTGCAAGTGAGGTATTAACTTCAAAGGAGACTAGATCAAACAAACACACTGCCAGTTCCATCCAGGGCTAGATAAGAACCAGGTTGCCTGCCCCCACCCCCCTTCTTCTACAGATCCTGGCTGACTTGGATAATTTGTCATTTGGGACTGACTTGTCTTTTTCCTTTTTCATTTTCCCTCTTTTGTCTCTTCCTGCATTTTAAATTTCCACTTTTATGGTTCAAATCACTAATAGATACCACATCTTCTAATTTACTTATCCGTCATTGGCTACTTAGGTTATTTCCATGACTTGTCTATGGCTAACAGTGTTTTAACACAATAGAATACTATTCAGCTATAAAAAAGATGATTAAGTTAAGTGGACTAAGTCAGAAGGAGAAAGAGAAATAGCCAATTATTTCACTCATATGTGGGATGTAGAGAAACAAAACAAAGAAGTAGATGAAACTAAACCAAAACAAAACCTAGAAATTTGACTGTAGAATTGAGTCTTCAAGAGGGCGAGGCTGAGAAGTGGGGAGTTTAAGAGAAGGGGGTGGCTCGGGACTATGGTGGATGATTACAGGTGCTTTGGTGGTGATTACAGCTGTATGTTGTATGCTAAACAACATACATCTAAAAAGTGTGAAGTTATACCCCTAAATCACATGCTGATGACTTCTCCAATATTGCACTTCTGATCCTGGCTTTTCTGTTCAGCAACAATTATTTACTCCCCAAATTCTTTATTTAAAAAATAATAACTCCAGTTGCTAAGAAGCAGGTATATACTGAGAACTGAACTTGGGGCAAAGCAGTTGGAACAATTTCTGTGGATACAGAACCAGATGAACTTCTGAGAGCTGCTGTCTTTCATGTGGAGAGAAAAATGAGGCCCCAGCTTGTCAAGGAAAAGGGAGACAGCTGTAAGCAGGAGGAGGGCTGGTGGGAAGGAGTGGCAGGGGACATGTAAGTGGAATATTTCTGTTGGGTGCAAGGGATGGGGACAAGGGTCAGGGGAAAGCACAGGAAACAAGCCTGCAAGTGCCAGTCTTACTGTCTCGAAAGACGCTACAAAAACTGGTTTAAAATGCTTGGTTGACACGGATATTGAATTCAAGAAGACTCAAGTGCGTCTGTTTATTGGCAGGTCCACAGTGGAGTAACACTCCTCCGCTCTGTCATTCACTTACCTATGTAAGTCACGTCGACGTAATGCGGGTCTGAGGAACTGCTTCCCATCTGGTTGGTGGCGTTTATCGTGATGATATATAATGTCCATATGGAGGTGTGCTTCTTGTCAAAATAACAGGAGTTGGGACCACTGGTTTTGTAGTCTGGACATTCATGGGTGAGTATCTCCCTGCAATGAAGATGTTAGGAGTGAGTGAGAAAGTAGGAAGAAGAGATCAGTTGCTTTTTAATAAAATGACACCAGTGGATTTGGGGTGGGGGGGAGGTCAGGTATTGCACATGTGAAAACTAAAGTTGAAAATAGCTCCCCAAGCTTCTGTTCTTGCCCAGGTCAGCTTGGGGGTGAGACAGGGGAGAGCATGCAGGAGAAAGGCTCCAGGTCTCACTCTAGGGCGTCAATAACCTGCTTCTCACCCACCCTTCCCTGTATGCCTGGCATGGGCTTTGTGACATGTGCCCCCTGTCACTGAGCTTCCAGTGGTCAAAGCACCAGCATACCCAGTGCTAGGCAGGAAAGGGGACTTTCCGTTGCACACACACAGAGCAGCGGCCATGCACAAAGCATCCTGTAAATGTGTGTTGAATTACATTTCATTAAAAAAAAAAAAGATTAAAGAGGATGAAATCTGGTGTGAGTATATTGAGACTGCCCAGAGCCAGCGACGGAATGAAGTGGCTGTGAGAGGAGCTATTCCAGGCTGCAGGCACTCACCAGGCTGCTCACATTTAGGGGTCTGAGCATTAGTCACACTGCCCAGGTTTATTTGATTCTGGTTACCAGTTTAGTTCCTGAAATCTGTTTGCTTGATACACCTCTGGGTCCCAGAAGGGATGACAGCTTTGTGTACTGAAAGAAAGTGCCATCACTGGGAACTGGGCCAGCTGTTGCTACCAGTAAGTGTTTTCTTCCCTCAGTAAGGATATGGCTCTCCCCGGATTTCCAGGGGGATCTCATTGTGAGTGTAACAAAATCTCCTCAGAGACGACCTCCCTCAGTCCACACTCGCACTTACATGTGCCCTGGGAGATCGTGGAACTTGAACCAGACATTTGCTAAAGAAAAGTCCTCACCCCCCCTTTCCTCATAGGGCTTTTTATTTTTGTCGACATGAAAGAAGTCTGAAAAGCTAAGGAGCCAAGGTTGTCAAGGGTTACGTGATAATCCTCTGATACTGCAAAAGTAATGGTAGTGAGAATAAATAAGTAAATAAATAAGTGTCTTAATTTTCATAGACGAGCATCTCAAGTGAACTAGCCTTAGGAAGCATTTAGACGTGACGTTAGGTTGCGACCTAAACTCTTGACAAGCAAGACACTGCTTTTGTAACCTGGTGGCAGAGGAGCCCATGTGTACTGAGAAGGCTTCTCCAGAACGTTCACAGGCAACGTCGATGCAGACATTCGAGCTCTTTCCCCTACAGCACGAGCCTAACAAGTGTCAATTTAGGCAAGTTGAATCATTCTAACGCAGCACCAGTGTTTCTCAGAGTTCTCTCTTGCACGTGGGGCTTGCTAGGTGGGAAGAGAACATTTTACCCTTCCTTGTGGTAAGTCAGCGTGTAATTGGTAGGAAGTCCTCCATCTGCCCCGGGCTTCCACCAGCAGGTGAAGGTTTCCTTTTCAGGAGAACGGCATTTAGAGATCTCAGGTTTGCCAGGAGGTGACTGTCCTAGAAAAAGCAAGAAGGTGCTGGATTCAATATTAAGGTATATTGAACCATTTGACCACTCTGCTGGTGACAGAAACAGACTTATGGGACCAGGCCAGGGAGGAGGAGGCTGGGTGTGCAAAAATGCCCAAGTGTCAGAGCCAGCAATGCTTTTCTGTGGGTCACCCGTTGTTGGCAGGATCTTAGAGAGAGCTTTGCAGTGGTGGCGGTGATGGCGGCGGCAGTGGTGGTGATGGTGACAGTGGTTTGTGTGCATATGTACTATGAGGTGGAGATACCAACATCCTAGGATTAGTGACTGCGAAATTTCAACAGAGTGGGACTATCGGGAGTGAGATGGGTTTGCCTGGATTGAAGAGTACGTGGCCCTCTAATCCCAGGAGTCTCTGGAGCTGGCGTCTGCCCACAGGCTAAGGCTGAGAACAGAACCCCCTCCTCGGCCAGCCCTTAGCCGAGAGAGCGTGCTCGCTGGCTCTTCTCCACGCCACTCACCCACTCTGTCTCGGATCTTCTGTTCTTTTCCTGACTCACTCACACTCCCATTATCTGGGCTGGCCCTGCCGTCTTGCTTTATCTCCTCCTTTCGTCTTCACTTTCCCTGATTCCATTCACCTTTGACCTATGACCCAGTCTCACTTCAGAGTCTCTCCATCCCACCCTGCCCCCATTCTAAATCTTGGTTTTTAGGCCCCTTTTCTCTTACATTTCCACCTCTTTCCTGGGGTATTTTTCGGTGGGTGGGAGGGGACTTTCCTGTAACTCCATGGCTCTTTTTGGGCTGGAAGGCATGGAAAGAAACAGGTAGCTCCTCTGCTCGTTATGAATATTATCCTCTAAGAGCTACAGCTGGTCCCAGCTGGAAGCTGGATGGTATAAAGAGGTGATGACAAGAGGATGGAGTTTTTAGCAACTAAATCCTTAGAGCTCTTTGTGGGTGCGTCACCTCCTCTTATCTGTCAGGTTCACAGGGTGGAGGATGACCCCGGCAGTTTGTCCCATGCTGTTGAACTGGGAAGCCCAGCTCTGCCTACACACACAGCCCCAGCTGATCCTCCTTTTGGCTGCACTACATACTCAGTGTTTAGCTGGGAAATCTGGAGGAGAGAAGAGGACTCTCAGGTGTGGGTCTCAGCAAGTTTAGGGGTTCTCTGTTTTCTCCCACACTTGTCCTGTCATCCCTCATGCTGGTTGCTAGGCCAGAACTAGCTAAGCAGCAGATCAGAAAGAGCAAGTTTGGAGGAGAACATGGTTGGGAAGAGGTGGCATTAGGCGAAAGAGCCCAGAAGGAAGAATTTCATGGTATGACACAGTGCACAAGCTGATAGTGGCCGCTGGGCCTGAACTACACCCTAGCTGCCAGTCCCCAGTCGAGGTAGGCCAGCCAGCCTGGTGACAGTTGTGCCAATAGCGGCAACATTGCTCCTCCTTCAGGGAGAATATCTTCAGGATAATCAAAGGTTGAAGTGAAGTTTTGTTCCTTTTGTGTTTTTTTTTTGGGGGGGGTTGTGATTGGGTAGACCTTTTAGCTGTTGTTTTTTTAAAATCCCCCAAACCCTGTGGCTTAATAATGAGCATACTCGGAAGCCAGTGAGGGCAGCTCTTGCTTATGTGTGCTTAAAGCACTTAAGTTCTTGAAGTTTTCCTGTGCATCACACTGACAACTGCTTCCCCTCTTCTCTCTCTCTCTGAAAGTTTCTCTTTTTTACATTTCACTTGTTATTAATGGTACCTCTAGGGAACTCAAGAGAGGAGGTAAAGTTGTGAAATGACAATCCAATGTTCCTATCACCCACTTTAGAGGACATGGTTAAAATTAATGGTCTGTCTCCCTATCCCCATAAAATGCACACGGACACAGTGCCCACCACACAGATACAATACACAGGTGCACACACAGGCTCACAAGGTGCCCACATCAGAAGCACACACATACACACACACACTATGAAATATTCACAGGTGCATGCTTACAGAAGTACATACTGGTACACACAGATACACACACACATACACACAAAAGTGTACACATAGCTACATACACTGGTACACAGAAAATCATTTGCAATCAGGTACATGTAGAGAAGTCAAAGTACACACAGGTGTATATAAACATACACACATACAGGACTACACAGGGGACATGGAAATGTACACACAGAAATATGCACACACTCGAGGTTAGCTGTGAGTGTCATTTCCCCCATAGCACACAGAATGGAGCTGACTACACTGGCTTTCCCCCGCTAAACAGCAATCCCTTCTGTTTCTAGTTTTCATACATGTTATTTCATTTGATGTGGAGGAAACATCACTCTCTTTACTCTGAAAACATGAAAACCCAGAGAGATTGGTGCATTGGCTCAAGGTCACACAACTAACTAATAACTGACATCATGCAGACTAGAACTGTCCGGTCCTGTCATTGGTAGATCTGTTTTACTGCACCCCCAGAATGAGCATGGAAGTTAGAACACTGGGACAAGATTTTGAATTCATTTCATGACATCTTTTGCATGAACTTGAATGCCCCAAATATCGCAAATAACTCAATAGCAACAAGTAACATGGATAATTTTCATTTCTTATAACTGCATTGCAAGGAGAGTGATGACCTCTCTACCCATAAACACCTCAGAGAATGAGTGAGAACAGGACAGTCTCTTACTTACCATTCAGAAGACTGGTATGGAGAAAAAGCAGCGAAAAGAAAGTAAGTGCGGAGGCCACACTGCCCTTCATGCTGGCTTCCTTCTCTGTCTGCAGGAAGTGGATCAGAAGTTCACTGAAAGAGAAGGCACCAGCAGCTGTTTTGAGATGACAGTCTGGGCAGGCACATGCACCGCTTTGCTCTGGGTGCTTGCAACTGGCGCTTGCTCCTTGCTTAATGTGAATGACAAAACAGGAGGAAAGGAATGTAGGAAAATATAACATGGTCGGATGGTTTGGCTCAGAGGCATTGGTGCACACTTGCTGGGTGAAGTTTCACCACCAGAGGTCATCAGTTGACAATTCTCAGCAGAGATGCAGTCGGTTCCTTTGCACACACTCCAGAGGAAAATTGTTCTCTTTCTACCCCGCAGTCCCTGACAATATAGCACCCATTTCACGTGACGTATATGGGATGCCCTACAAGAGGACTGTTCTGGAAGAGCTTTGATCCACTAGCACAAACCATTTCAGTTCACTCAGTACAGTCAGCCTGGGCTCAGCAAGTTGGAGGCAGGGATGGAGTCTCCTCTGTAGTTTCAAGCTGAGAAGGTTCTGGAATTCTTCTGGGCTATGGATATACCCCTGAACTACACAGTGAACTCTAGTGAACCTCCTCGTGGTTTCTTTCTTCCCCTTGGAAAAGCCCCATAAACAAAAGATGACAAACCCTAGTAATATTTCAAATCCCTTGGGTTTGGAGAATTAAGTAAAGTTGAACCTGCAGGGGTTGAGTGTTTTGAGCAAGTTATTTATTAATATTATTATTTTTACCCTGGGAACAACTTTCAAAGCCTCTAAATGTACTTTTAAAGAAAAAAAGATTTTCAAGACATTGGAAAAAGGCTCATTCGTCTTGTTGAGCTCCAAACAACGCTCAGAAAACAATAGATTTGAAAAACCTAAGTGTAAATTCTCAGAAACACATGGCCTACATTTTCCTTTAAATTTTGTGAGCTTTTTTAAAACAAGAGAAGGCCATCTAGGGGCAAGGCTGCCCATCTTGGGGAGGCTGAAATGACTGAGTATTGTTTGGTGAAGCCTGAAACACCAGCCTTTGCTCACCCCTCCGGGCCAGAGGGCGGTTCCCAATGTGCCAGCTGGATCTCACTAAACAGACAACTTCTTGAAGCCTTTGGCACCTGCTCCAATCCCTGACACATGCTTGAAAATAGAAATCGCAGTGACAACAGAGTTGGGGCAAAGATACCCCATCCAATGACTCACTTATATTGAGGGTCCTGGTTCAGTAACAGCTCTGTTCTTTAGGGACATTCCAGTACTGTCCCAGGATTCCTTCCCACTGCCCTCCTCTTCCCTCCCCAGATAGCGTATTCTAAACTTCCTGCTCCAGCTAATCCTTCAGGGTCACCTGATTTAAATCAAATTTTCAAGGCTCAAAATGGGGTTGAAGTCATGCCTGCTGCATAGAACCATTTCTATGGGCCAGGCACTATGCTCCACATTTAAATCCTTTACATTCCACCAGCCTTCGCAACAGCCCACGCGTAGCATAGGTTACTATCATCCATCCCCTTTTAACGGATAAAGACACTGAAATACAGAGAGGTCTAGAGATTGTCAGTTTCTCTATCAGGATAGAGAAATCTGGTCGATCTGAGAGCATCTGATACATCACACTCAGATAGTCTATGGTGGCTGGTGCAATTATTCCCCTTCTACAGGGCAGGCAGTGGAGACATCAGAGCTGACCGCAGCTGAACACCACACCAAGCCTCTGCAGGCAAGGGGACAGAAGAGACGGGGCTCAGAGCTGTCGCCTCAGCCTCCAGCCCTACTTTGTGCCCGAGGATCTAGAGCCTGGGAAGATTTCTTTGTCCTAGAGAACTGGTGATCTCAGCCTGGCTTAGGGATGGCATTCTGTCCACTGGCTCAAGAAGTTCTATATCCTTTTATTGAGACTTCTCTTTCAGTCATTGCATCAAAGTGCTTGATGTGACATGCTATAAATCACAGCTTTTGGGTGAGGTCAGATGCTATCCAAACAGCTCTCCCCAACCAAGCTCCATGTGTTTTGCAAAAGAAATGCCTGGATGTTGTGCTGGATGAGGTTAGGTAGGAGTAGATGTTATCATCGCTTATTCTTCCTGGTGTGCTGATCCTGGCTCAAAGACACTCTTCTAAGTACAGTTTATCATTCCTAAGATGGGGCAAGAGTTATAAAGATAGGGAATATTGGAGGTTTCAAAAGTGAGGAAGCCAAGGAGCTCATCACAAGCAATGTGTGGGACTGCTGACTTGCTATAGACCTGGCCTTCAATTCCAAGTCTCTTGCATTTTTAAACCACAGTCACGCCCAAGGAACTAGTGAGGAGTGAAGCCAAGATAAGTGTTCTCAGGCAAGGGTGGGGTGGGGCTGGCTCTTTCCTAATTGGATGGCAAATATTGGAACCTCTTGCCACTATAACTATCATAAATGTTGACTATGGTCCTCTTTGGGTGTTCCAGCCCCAGATGGGGGGGTGGGGTTGGAATAAAAGGGCCCTTTATCAAGATCCTGCTTGCAGAGGTGGAGTGGACTCAGAGACAAAATTCCAATTTATCCCTAATTTAGTGTCTACCAGCCATAAAAAAGGGCTAGTGGTCAGTGGGAGTTGTGGGGACCGGTGGGGAAAACCAAAATGTGTGATCAAAGGTAACATCTAGGGTTGTTTCCTTAGAACTGAGAAGCCGGTGATTATCTTTTTCTCTGATGGTTACTTACCCCTTGCATTTACCTTGCTGGGGAGTAAGACATGGGATGAGTCGGAAAATCATAGTTGAAATGCCATAACGACACCACTATGGGTATGTCCAATTTCATGGCACAGGGGTTTCCAGGCATCAGAAAGTGTGTGTGGTTAATAACCAGATTCTAGGAGGTCTTAGGAAATCTCACAGGGGATTGTCTTTTTAGTTCATAAAATACTTCTTAAGTAAGTATAGTCCCCATTCTATTCCCCCTCATTTGCTACTGTTGTCTCAATGTTATACTCAGACTTTTGACTCAGTTCGCCTGATTCTAGAAATGGATCTAGCTTGCCAGGCAGGAATTCTTAAGACCTACTTCGCTCTTGCAAGCCCAGCTCCCATGGACAAGAAGAACCTGGTCTAAGATTTCTGTAAAGACAGTCACACACATGACTTGCACAAATCATAAATAATCCTGCTTAATGAATTATCACAAAGTGAATATGACCATGTCACAACTAGGTGAAGAAAAAGGGCATGAACAGCCCCCCAGAATTCCCTTAGTGTCACCTCCCAATCTCTACCCAACCCTTCCCAGTAGGAAACATTTTGGTTTCTGACACTATAGATGAGTTTTGCCTACATTTGGACTTTAGGGAACTAGAATCATGCAGTATACATTTTTTGAATGTGTATGTTAGGTGATTTCTTGGGGGCCCACCAGGTTGGGGCACTCTGCCCTTTGGGTCTCCTCATTTGCTCTTCCCTCTGTCATAAAGGAAAAATGCAGGGAGAGAACCCACATGCACCCTTTGATTTCTAGGAGTCTGGCTTGCCTGTCCAATATAGAAAACCAATATTTAGTCTGAAAAAACAGAAGCTATAATCTGCACAGGGTGAGGAGAGCAGCAGGAGGGATTAGATATCACAGTGGCTCAAGATTTAGGCCATTAAACAAGTTCTTCCCAAAACCATGGTCAATGACTGTTTGTAGAATGAGTGAGTCCTTAGAAGCAAAATGCAGACCAAGACCAACATACAGGATGAAGCCCTGTATACAGGAGAAATGGCCCTCTGCTAGTATTATCAAACACTAGACTTAGAGCAAGCTTAGCTGTCTTTGAGAGAGGAATCTGAAGAGGTTTCATGGAGGACATGCCTCAATTCCTTAGTGCAGACATTGAACATTGGGAGGTGGCACTATGAGAGCCCTGGTTTGAGGGTGTGGAGATGAAGTCCTTTCTGCTGCCTGCAAACATGCACCCACAGCAATGAAATCCTTATCTACTCATAGTCCAGCCAACACATTTACACATTTTTCTGCAAACTTCCACAGTGGAACCCTTGCTCATGTGATCATCCTAAGTTCTTACTACTTTTTATCACTGCAGTTACCAAGTTCACACTTTGCAAGTACTCAAATAAGTTTCCATCTTATTTCCTATTTTGAGATATCTCTTGGAAGGAAACACCTCGAAATTTCCATAAGAGAATTATGTCTGCATAAAATGTCATTACATTGGCACCTGGCAGTTGAGTTAGAACATGGTTGTGTGAAAGTTGTTATAATAGTGCAACAGTATGTAAAATGTGCACCTCTGACTCCAGACACCCCCTCTCCCTCTTCTCCCAAAGTCCAGAGGCTCTACTGAGGAAAGAACTTCTCAAAGACTCTGTGCTCTGATACTGTGCATCCAGAGGAAGGGCATGCGCTGTGCCTGACAACAGCTGCAAGTTCTGACAGGTGAGTGATTAGCAGAGAGAGCGTTTGCCCAAATGAAGGCCGACTCAGGACTGGGACTCAGGACTGAAGACTTAACTAGAAAGATCTGACTCCTCATCTAATCAGGTAAGTCACTATGATGTATAAACCTCTGCACTGCAGTCACTTAATAAAACAAAACACCAAAGCCTTCCCTATGGCTAGAGGCATCGCTTCCAAATCCCATTACACCAACTCCACTCATCACCACATTATCCCAGGAGCATCTTGAATCTGAGGGAGGTTTGTTTTCGCTCAGCCTGCTTGGCTTAAAGGCAAATATAGGAATTGGGTGAGCTTCAATTCTCCCAGCCAGTGCACACTTTGGACAGATGGTGGAAAATACCCGTTGGCCTGATTTTCAGAGGAACTAGTCCTGTAAAAGATCATCAATCAATTAATAACAATTGAAAGCACCCATAAATTGTACACAATGTTTTGAAGTTACAAAGCTGTTCCACAGACATCAGACATGGCTTTGAATCCAGGATTCACATTAGAACCACATAGCGGGACATCTTCAAAGTACCAATTCTTATGCCTGTCTCGAGATTCAGATGAATTTGTTCAGAGACAAGTCGGTTGGCACCTCGGCATAGAAAGAAAGACCCCCTGTCCCTGCCCAGATGATTCCAACGTAAAGCCAGAGTTGGAAACCATTGACTGACATGATGTCACCTGACACATAGAATACTCTGCTAGGGACTCCCCATGAAGGGTGAGGAAACGGGTTCAGAGAGGTCACTGGTTCCACCTACCATCACACAGCACAGGGAAAAAATAGCAATCTGGTCTTTATACTCTTGAGTCCTGCCTCAAATTACAGCAACATTAAAGATGAAATAGTGAAACATTTATATACATGATACTCTACAGTTTATAACCCTTTCATATCATTAGCGCTTTTTATTCTTGCAACAAGCCTGTAAAGTAGTCAGGAAAGATATTATTGTTACTATCACCATCATTACGTCTTTGCTTCCGTTTCAAAGATGAGGAAACTGAAGCCCCAGGGATTCGTGGTTCAATCAACAACCTTATTTTAAAAGTCTCCAGTGTGCTGGGCGCTGTGTGGTCAGATAATCAGCAGACCCTCACACAGGACACACTACGCGTCCACACTGCTTTGCTAACCTGCACTGCGAGACTTAGGTGTAAATACTGTTCATATGTTCATTTTACAAACAAGGATAGAGAGGGGTCAAACAAACAGAGACAAACAGAAACAAACAGAAACAAACAAACAGAGAGGGTCAGTGAATTGTCCAAGGTCACACAGCTAGCAAGCTATGTATGGAGGGAGAGGAACTCTGCAGCTGGGCTCCAGGAACTGTCTTGTTAACCATCATCATGGCCTCTACTTTCAGTGAGCTCCAAAAGCACAAAACCCATTCTGGCCAAGGTGAGGTGGACAGGTTGGAGGAGCGTGGGGCCAGGCCTCCAGAGCTGGCCGAGGCGGCCTTTTCCTGATAAACAGCTCTCTCACTGCACTGCCCGTCCCAAAGGCAGATGGACATGGGGCTCTGTGGGGACAGAGGAGTCGTGTTTCAATCGTGGTGGTGTATTCCTGGGATACTGTTCCTAGAGCCTTGGTACTCTTGCACATCCCAGATACAATGGGTCAAATGTTTTGGAGGGCCTAGGAAGTGGCATTTTTTAAATTAAAAGGAAATTTTGAGATATAATTGTGAAAAATTAAGGCACACATTGTGTTGATTTGATCCATTTAAATGTTTCAGTAAGATTGCTACACCTCTACCATGTTACACAATGACCATTTCTTTTTCTGTGGTGGGAACAATTAAAATATAGTCTCTTAATCAGTGAAATAAGCCAGAAAGAAAAAGAAAAATATCGAATGGTTTCACTTATAACAGGACTATAAGGAAACCAAATAGGAGAGAGACACTCAGTGGGTGGGGCGGGGGGAGGGGAGGATAAGGGCACAAAATGGAATAGAAAAGAACACAAGGGACCACGGAGATGGATCACAGGTGAATTGGTGGTGGGCTACCCAAGGGGAATACAAAATGTAAAAGACATAAAAAACAATAATAATAAAAATATATATATATATATAAACTAGTCTCTTAGCAACTTTGATAACAGAGTATTGTTTTCTAAATCACTATACTGTGTATTCGATCTTATTTATTAGCTGCTTGTAAGTTTGTACAGGAAGGGGTATTTTTAACACGCACGTAGGTGATTATGTAAGCGGAAGTCTGAATGCCCCAGCTCTAGGAGAGAGAGGGTAGCCACTGGTGGAGGAAGTGGAATTGACTCACCTCTTACCTCTGAGGCTGGAAAGGGCATTTTCTTAAGCTGAGCCTGGCATGTGTTGTGAGTAGGGCACAGTGTGTTTGTGGCTGTGAGGTCAGGGAGTTTGCCCCTAGTCCGCTGGCGCTGGCTCATAGCAGGAAGCAAGTATTAAATTTTTAGAAATGTTGTCAGTCAGTTGCCTTTGTGTTGGTAGTTTGAAATCAACCCAAGCAGCAGTATTTGTACCATGGGATTGGTGAATGCTACAAATTAGTATTTCCTTTCTTGAACATTCTGTTAAACATTTACCACCACACTGCGAACTCCACTTCTTGGGGTACACTCTTCTGACATGTGGGATAAGAGAATGTGGGGTAAGTTAATCAGGTTTGCGGGTAGCCCCTCTGTCTGGGGCCAGTCTCCTCTCCTCAACCTTTTCTCTCATGCAGGTGGCTCCCCCTCTTTTTAAAGATTTATTTATGCATACAAGAACAGGTGTCTAGGCCAGAGGTGGGGAGCGGGCAATGAGATGATTCACCAGAGACAGAGTGGGGAGCAGAATAGGTGAATCTACTGAGGGGAGCAGTGGGTGAGGCAGGAGAGGTCTGCTGCGCCATGTGGGAAGCTCCCTGGCCGGGGTTCAAACTCAGGGATCGAACTCTGCTGCTGTGCTGCTGTGGTTGTAGATAGCTTGATTTAACCCCTGCACCGCCAGGGAGGCCCTCTTCCTCTTTGGCACCCCTTTCCTGTGCTGACTTCACCTGGTCCTCTTGGGGGCCTGGCTAGGCCCAGCCCATAGCTGTCTCTGCATCATGAGGTTAGAGCATTGTTTTGCTCCTTCCAGTGGACAACTGCATCAGAAGTGGGTGGGACCCCAGTTCTGGCTAACACATTGGCTTTCTCAATATGGCATACAGAACCAGAATGAACACAAAACAAAGAAAACACCTAACATAACCCAAAGAGCTAAAACAAGCAAACAGATCTTGGCCTATCTTGATTTCCTAAGCTCACTTCCTTCTGCAGCCTGAGGGCTTGTGTGATTTTCAGTGCGTGTCTGTCGGCACAGCATGGAGAATTCCCTGACATGCTTAGCCTCCTTTACACGAGGGTCTTCACAGCTGGGGGTCTCTTGAGGCCCCGGTAGGCTCTGGGGGTGAAAGTCCTTCCAGTGAGAGGCCCAGGGAAGCCTTGCCTGCGGTCCCGCCGTGTTCCCCGGTACATACTCTGCCTGGACTGAGCCTCGTCCCCAGGCTTCCACCAGACCCTGGGTACCTGCGACCCACTCCTAGCGTTGGTCACAGCCCGCGTTCTGTTGGCCTCAGAACCCGTGGCCAGACTGTCTCACTTCCTAGCGGCCCCCTTGACATTGCGTCCCACGGCTCAGCTCTCCTCCTGCCCCTTCTGTTTTCAGTTCCTTTTGTTCTCCACTCTGAGCCTTCTGGGAGGAATGACTGCTTTCGAGAGCCTGGCTCCTCCTGCTCTGACCTCCCGTTCTGACTCTCATTCCTAGACAGTGGGAGAGCAGGGAAGTAGACACTCTTTTTTCCCCCTCTGCGTTTTTTTTTTTTCGAGTGAGGTATAATGGGCATTAATTTCAGATGTACAGCATGGTGACTGATATTTGTATACATTGCAAAGTGATCACCACCCTAAATCTAGTTAACATCCCTCGCCATACAGTCATACATTTTTTTTCTTATGATCAGAACTTTCAAGAGTTACTCGCTTAGCGGCTTTCAAGTAAGAAATACAGTATTACCAACCATAGTCACCAGGCTGTACTTACATCCCCCAGGGTTTATTTTATTTCTCTCTGCATTCCTGTATCAAACAGGCTTACACTCTGCACAACACCCAAGGCTTCACGCTTTCTCATTTACATGGCTCAGTAATTCTGTTAGCTTTGTTCCTGGTCATGTCTCCCCCACTCCCTTTTTTTTTTCGTATGATCAGAACTTTTAAGAGTTACATGTGTATGCAGATAGGCTAACAATAGCACAGATCAACCCTTTATCTCCCCCTTGCGCCTCAGAACGGTGTGAAAAATTGACATCACTGCATATGCATATTCCCAATCAGAACAAAAACCCATCGGTTATTTCAAGAGCGGATTGTAGCTGTGTTCTTCTCGATCCTGGAGGAAAGGCTTTGGTGGAATTGGGAATTCCTATAGCAGGATTTCTATAGCAGCTTGCACTTCGCTGGGAGAGAGGGTGGTCTGGGCCAGGTATAGTAATAGCTAACAATTTTTTCCTTGCAGACTCATTGGACTAGCTCCATATGCTTGAGCGTTCATTCATTTATGAACTACTTATCTCATCAGGCCATTGCTCAAAGGCCACCTAATCAGTGAGGTCTTTCTTGGCCACCATGTTCAAGTTGAAATTCATCTTGAACTGCCCCGCACCCCTGGCCCCCTGTCTCACTTTACAAAAGAGAGAGTATTTACCACTGCAAACTGCCTAATGCGGGCCACAAGCAGCAGGAAGAAAACGTATGTTTTCCAAGATTGTTCAAACATTTTTTTTGCAGAGGGATATGTGTGTGTGTTATATGTGTGAATGTGTTGCTCATTCAAACACAAAAGCCTTTACCATTAAAAAAAAAATCTTTCTAGTCAGAAAGACTGTGTTAGAGACAACCTAGTCTCTAACACACAATGTCATTTCCACAAACTCAGGCTTAGAAGTGAGAAGGGAAGTTAGAATTAAAATTTAAAAATAAATTACTGGTCTCTTGGCATTGCTTCTCTGGCTTCTTGCTTATTTGTCTCAGGAGGCAACAAACAACAGGAATAACAGAATCATGGCATTTGTATATAAAAGGAGCCAACAGACTTGAGAGGATTCTGGTCCAAGCTTTGACTTTTACATATGGGGCAATTGAGCCTGGAAGGATGAAGTGAAGTGCTTTGGCCAAGTGCCTGATGGGAGAATTTTTGGAGCATGGTGGTTGAGCTATGTACACAGTTGAGATAGGGGACAAGTCTAAGGAAATTCTCAAGAATGTGTCAAAACATTTCCTTTCTAATTCCTGCTTTTCCTACCACCTCACTTAGAACCCTGGGAAGCCATTCATAGGAGTGCCCATCAGTACTTGATTCTTTTCATTCTGGGCACACAGTTAAAGGCTACCTCACTGACCTCTGTGAAGTCAGCGGGCATTAGGTGATGGAGCTGTGGTCTCTGACAGTGGCTAGAAATGAAAAACTCTAGTCTTCTCCTGGTTTCTAAAACTGTTCTCTCTCTCTCTCTCTCCCTCTCCCTTCCTCTCCCTCTCCGTCTCCCTCCTCTTTCCCCCTTCTCCCTCTTCCTCTCCCTCCCCCCTTACTACTGCCCAGAGGAAGATGGACTTGAGGATTTCAATGTCCTCAGACCTTGGTAGTCCATAGATGGAAGGGTCCTGCCTTCCTTGCTGTGTGACATGGTGAGAACTCTTTAGTTGTTAAACTTCTGAGATGGAGAGAAGGGGTTGTAACACCTGGTTATACTCAGGAGCCTACAAAGGCTGATTAATTCAGGGAAATCTGGACACAATCAGTGCAGCTTAGTTCAGGTGGTAACTACTATATTTAACCAAGTAGAAGGGCTCTGAATAAGCAGGAAACCTGACTCCTGGCCTATTGCCACTGTCGACTACAACAAAATTTCAGAGGACTAGCTGGCTTCCTTCCTCGAGAGTGTCAGCCCCCATCCTGTCGCATTCACATGTGTCCACAGGTGTTCAACACTTACTGGATGACTGACCGATTTATTTTTATAAGGCTGTATAGAAAACATTATTCTGAATCACAGATCCACTGAAAGAGCACTTGACCTCGAGTTCTAAAACATATTCCTCCCATGAATGAGGAGGTCCTCCACTTTTTGAGGGGTTTGGACTGACACCTTATTGATTCCTCCAGTAAAGTTAATCTTGGTCATTAATTCGAACTCAAAGACAAAAGTGTGATAAAGCCAACTGAGATATGATTGCCGAAAAGTGAGTGTTGAATAGTGATGTATTTCCATTTCCCAAAGAAAGACAATTGCACTTATAGAAATAGGACCTAATATGCTTAACATCTTAAAAGGCAAGTGATATTGTTAATTATAAAAGGATCCCGCTCATATTTCTTGATGAGTCCACCATCCATCGATGGAAGTCAATAGCAAGCCTAACTTCCCATTGGCTGCTAGGCTTCCCGTGACAATGTATTTGTACATGGAAATAAATGGATGGGTCTGTGCAAAAGTCTGCACATTTGGCTATCATGATATTGGTCTGTCAGAACCCAGTAAATCACCATTGGCTCATCGCTTTACTATAATAACATCACCTTTTTGCACAACATATAATCAATGGAGTGTCATCCAGACAATCCTCTCTGGGACCACCAAAGTCAAGAAAACAAATTAGGAGTCAATATCCAAAAGATTAGTCAACTTCCTCTTATCTTTGTAAACATGGTTCTTGGAAGATCACACAATGATTTTTCACTCTTGACCTGGCAGATGTCCTATTGTTGCAGTCCCGTGTTTCTCAACTCAGCTCTAGAGACAGAACTGAATCGTAAATTACCACAAGAACAATATAATTTAGAAGGGTAGTTTGCTGCTTGCTGATAATTGAGTTCTGTTAACTGCAAATTTACTTGCAGTTCAGAATATAAATGACTTGGGGTATTTCTCAAGGCTGTGTGTAAGCAGAGAGACTGAGCCACATCTGAATTAGTAGGGTGCATCTCTGAATGTCCTTGATTGCCTGCAAGACCCCATTATAATCCAGGCCTTTTCTTTAAAGCTCTATGCATGTGCCAGGCACACAGAGCCCCAATGGGTCTAGATGGGAATGACAGCAGATACTGTTCACTTGAATGTACTGTGCCATTCACAACAGAGTTTCCCACTAAGCTGAAGTCTTCTGCACTCACAGTAGTGCCTGCTTGTGCCCTCGTGAGTAAACCTGGTGAGGGAGCCTCCAGAGGCAGAGTGGCTCATTCTTCATCCACTAAGGTCGCACCCAGTCCCCTGTCCATTCAATGTAGTATCAAGAGCACATATTTTGTGGTAGACAGACTGTGCGCATCACTGCAGACACTTGGCAAAATTCCTTATTAGGTATCTCTGTCTTCCCCTCCAAAGTTCCTCTCCTGTCAGTGTCTGTATCTTGCTCCTTTACTTCTTTCCACATCTTTCCAATATGCCCTTGACAGTCCCAAGCAATTCTGCCCTCAGTCTCAGCTTGCTGGTCTCACGTATTAAAAGCTCTGGGCTAATTTCTAGAGAAATTATTTAGTGTTCTTCAAAGTGCACCCCATGGAGGCTTTGGCTTTCCACTATGTGGCTTGTCAAAGTTTGCACTCTACAGAAATGACTTCCTTTCTCTGCAGGAATAAAGCTGCTAGGAAAATGTGGTTTCTCCATTTTGTTTCAGAAGCAATAAGGACTGGCATACGGCTGCCTGGCTGAAACCCCACTGCCCCCTCATTCGAGTTTCGGCTTCCCTTCCTTGAGGCAGGGACTTCCTTGGGTCTCCCCCAAATGGGGGTACCCCACCTACAGAGCACCCAGGACCTGGAAATGAACCCTGAGTTTTCCTTCTTTCTCTTCACACATACCCAGGCCAGAAGCTCACTGATGTCTTATTATTTTTTTCTTTGATAGTGCTTAATTCAAAGGTCAATGCACAAAGATGCTCAATAAGTGGTCTTGAGCGAATTTTATTGTGTGTCAGTTGCACGTAGAGCAAAGTTGAACCAATGATCCCTTGATTAAAAAATAATACAATAGAAAAGTAGGAGGAGGCTGGTAAAGATTTTATTCTCTAATGGGTCATTATTGGAAAACGTGCATTCTCATCTTGGGTGGCCTAAACACTAATAATAATGTCAACATGAGTTTTAACAGGATTTTCAATTTTCAAATAAAGTTTTATTTTATTCTTTTCCCAACTCTAAGACTTCGGGAGAGTATCACTGAATATGCAAACTCTTTTGGCTGCTTGAGTATAGAGTGGGAACAGCATCTTATCTTTAGGGTGTAATCTGATGCAATCTTTCTGGTAAAATGCCTTAAAAGCCTTAAGAATCTAGATATATCTTGAATTGAAAATTACACTTCTAGAAATTTATCCCATATGAAAAGAGATGCACAAAAACAATTCTGTACAAAAAGAATCTCTCCTCTCACCTGCTACTTATAAAAAGAAAGTAGTAGAAAAAAAATCTAACTAACAAATCATAAAGGCTTATTTCTCTAGATCATGTTCTAGACATACCGCAAAATATCATTTAATATTTAAAATAAGGTGATATAATTGTGATATGGACTATATGAAAAAGAAAAAATGGAGCACTGAAAGGAGATGTCTTTGATGAACTACCATAAAGCAAAATGAAATTTTGTTATTTGCAACAACATGGATGGACCCAGAGGGGTTTAAGCTGTAGTGAAGTCAGTCAGATGGAGAAAAACAAAGCTATATTGACTCTGCTTATACGTGGTAGATAGAGAGATGAGACATACCGATGAAGTAAAGAAGACAAAAATGAACTTTTAGACCAAATGCCAATTTGCGGTTACCAGAAGGAAGGGGCAAGGGGGGGTGGCGGAGGATAGAACTGACAGTCTGTGGTGACCTTACAGTAGCATAGACACATGGTGATTTTTAATCATGCACTCCTGAGACTTACACAATGTTATAAGGCAATGTTACTTTGAAAAAAATCTAGATAGTGACTTTTAATAGTCTAATAATAACACTAATATTTTCTAATTATCTATAAAATAAGATAAATTAGATTTGTTCAATAAAGATCAGTATGTTTGTGACTGCAGGAAGGAAAAAAAAGATTATTATAAATGATTAAAAAAAAGAAAGTAGTTAGCTTTGACCTCAATTCTAATATATGTGTTTGCCCATGTACACAGAAGGAAGACTAGAAATATTTATATACCAATATAATGGCAGTGGTTTTCTCCTGGAGGATGACTCTAAAATAAAAAAAACAAACATTACTTTGCAATAAAATATAATATTACTAAAATACCAAAATAAAATTTAATTTTAAGTGGAAAAATCCCCATAAAAATTTTGACAGTGCTAAAATAATCCCCTGATGAGATCTGGCAGAAACCCCTGGGAAGGCCCTCCTCAGGGTAGAAAACAGAAGTGGCTTGTATGTGGGAGGCAAAGTGCTCAGCAGCTGCCAAGCTCCCGCATTAATCTGCGCGGGCGCTGAGCGTGTGTGCCGTGTCTTGGGCAGTCAGCAGAGATTGCCACAGTTCTTGACATGCCAGGGCCCCCTCCCTTATTCTGAGGAATTCTACCCTCTTCTCCGAATCCCATCACTGGGTCCATCTTAGGGTTGTCGAAAAGGCCCAGGGGCGACTAGCCACTCTTTTGCATTAAACATCTGACAAGGGGGCCAAAGGCAATTTCATGGAAAAACTCTTCTTTCAGGGCTTCAGAGAAGGGCGGTGTCACATTCAAGAGGAGCTCAGGAAGTCCAGTAGGGTCCTCTCTGAGAAGCTGGACCTCGTTTTACCCTGGCCCCTCAGCTCTGTTCTTCCTTGGTAGGCCAAGCAAAGCAACCAGAAGCTGAACCGGCAGTACAGAAGGGAAGACAGTGCCAGGAGGCTCCAAAGTCCAAAGGCTGGAGGGTGGCAGGTGGGAGCCCGCCTCCGTGCCTGCTGCCCAGAAGCCAGAGCCCAGCTGCCCCATCTCGACACCACGCCCACTCCTAACATCCCCCTTGCCCTCGCTTGGCTCACGTACAAGCACATGCTGTCTCACCTGATTTAATGACTTTCTCGATCATATACGGCATGTTCTTTCAGATTTGCTTCTTCATGTAATATCTGGGCTACATAACCAGAAATGTAATTACATCTTTCTCTCTTAATTATATTCATTCTGTTTTTCCTTCTTTCCTCTTTGCTCAGCTTCCATTTGATGTACCCTCTTCCCCAAAACACCACCTGTCTAATCAAAGATGTAATGGGCGGTCTCCCGTTTGGTCTGAGGTGGAACAACACACACTCCCAGTGCAGTCTCATTAAGTGGGAATGGGGAGGAGGAAGGGAAACCAGGATTCACCCCACTTTTAATGCATTTTCAGAACAAGTCCCAGTCAACCTAGTTTAGTGACTATAATATTCATCTACCATCTACCATCCATCCATCCATCCATCCATCCTCCCATCTTCCATCTATCTTTTAACAAATATCCAGTAAAGATCTATGACGTACTAGGCATGGGCAGGGCCTGAGAATATACTCTCGTGCTAAAACAATCCTCCCAGCATTTAATCTGGCAGAGAATAGAGAAGGGAGTAAACACTACCAAGTAAATGACACAGATAGAAAGAAGACACCTTACAGGTTCCACGCACGCGAACTGCAGATCTGACCTGGTCAAGAAGGTGGGGGGCTTCCCTGGGGAGACTGCCATGGGGTAGAGGAACAAAAAGTCCCTCTTTTTCCTACTCATAGTTCTGTGTACAGGACGGTTAGGGGCTCCATCTTGGGCTTCAGGTTGGTTGTGAATTGAGGGTGCAGTATAGTCTGACCTTTTGGGGCTGATGCACTTAGGGATGTACAGGTACAAAGTTACCCTTGTCACCTGAGAGAGGTGGCCCCAGCTGCAGACAGAGCAGGGGGCTGTTCTCAAGCTGGCTCTGCCCTTTATCAGGCAGATTCGAGCATCTTTTCCTCTTTCTGAGCATCGGTTTCTTCTAATAGAAAGTCTTGAGGGGAGCATCTGTCCTGCTTTCTGCAGCCAATTATGGTGATGAGATGAATTAATATTGTGAAAATAGCCACATGACTGCAAGTGTGAGCCAGGTCACCAGTAAAGGGTGCCAATTACTCCTTCAACTACGTGTCCGTACACTCTGAGTGGAGGTTTATTCCATTCGGAGAAAGTACCCCTTTTCTCCTGCATGATTTGGGGATCCTGAGGTGGACTCCTGGGTCCTGATGAGCTGCCATGTGCTGCCAGGGTGATGAGTTCCCTTGAGTAGAAGCTCTGTGACTCCTGTGTGTGTTCTGAGCCCCTCTCATTCAGGATTCCAGAAAGGATCTCTTGCTGTGCAAGAAGCTCAGAGAACCCTTAGAGGGGCCATATAGTGGAGGAAATGGGGCCCAAAGGTGACGCCAGTTACTCCTTTATTTGCAGGTGTTGTTATAAGGAACTTTATGGTCAGGATGCACATTTGCCTAGGGTTGGGCCCTTGGCAAAGTAAACAAACTTTGTCTTTGGCCCCCTTTCACTTTTCTTTGGAATTCTGTTCCCTTTACTGTTCTTCTCCAGCTTTCCCTACATAGCTGTTGATGTTGGGTTTCCTTTGCTTTTTAGAAATCGCGATTGCCTGTGTCAACGTCAGTCCAGAGTATTTCCCAGTAGGACTTTCTATGATGATAAAAATGTTTTATGTCTGCTCTATTATGGTAGCTATTAGCCATAGGTGATTACTGAAGTTTTGAAATATGGGCAGGGTGATTGAGAAAATAAATTTTAGCATTTTTAATTTCAGTGAGTTTACATTTAAATTGTGACATGTGGTTGGAGGCAAGTGTTCGGGAGAGTGCTGACTGGAGAGCAATACCTCAGTCATTTCATTTGTTCTGCCACTGTTAAAATTACTATGTCCTGGGCCTCCCTAGTGGCGCAGTGATTAAGCGCTGCGCTGTGGAGCTGTTGGCAGGGGCAACGCGAGTTCGATGCCCAGTCAGGTAGCTTCCCACATGGCTCGGCAGCCCTCTCCGGCCTCGCTCCGCTGCTCCCCTCAGCAGTGTATTTCCGTTGATCTGCCTGTTCTGCTCCCCACTCTCTTTGGTGAACCCTCTTGCCACCCCACACCTCTGGCCTGTACCCCAGCTTGCATGCATAAATAAATAAATCTTTTAAACAAATTAAAAAAGAATTACTATGTCCTGTGTCCCAACTCCAAGGTTCTCTTCTTAGAAAATTACCAACTAGTTAATCTGATAACCAAATTCCTCTCCAAAAATTAAGGTCTCTAGGTAAGTTAAGGTCCTCTTAGGTAAGTGCAGAGGTTTTAAGAAATGCTGTACTTTAGGCAAAGCAGAGACTCAAATGATAGAGATTGGAAGGACTCTCACAGGTAAGCACAGTGGATGCAATGATCATGGGCGGAGACTTTAAACCTCACTTGGAAACACCCTCTATGGAGGGGTCCATCCTTCCCGGTGCCCTGAGCGGCTTCTATCCTCTTGCAGTGGAGAGAGGGAGGGTCAGAGATGCACAGTGGGAGCTGTGGAAGGGATGGAGGGTTGGAGCGTGCAGCGCCTAAAGGATGCCGGTCTCTTGCAAAAGGACCAGGTATGCCCGTCACAGTGACATTCTGTTCTGTCAGGGAGGAAGTTGTCGGGGAGGGATGTTTCCCACTGGGCAGCAGTGAAGGGTTAACAGTTCAGCCAGAAGCTCAGAAACCAGACTGAAACCACAAGTAGATGGTGACACTCGTGCCAGAGCTTGCACAGATACTGCAATTCTATTTGTCATTCTAATGCCCCGTTTTAGCAATACTTTTTTCTTTTAAATTCTTTCATGAACTTTGCTTTCTGAAAGTTCTTTTCATCCTCAAAATAAGCTGCCTTTCTATTTCTCTTGGATGACTGTGTAATTGCTTTCAAGTTCCTGCTTGTGTTTTCACAGCAAGAAGCTGGCATCGGAAGCAGCTTACCAGACTGAATACTAGGTTTGGGGAAGGCAGAGGGCGAGGGGGTGGATGCAGGGAAGGACAGCTAGGGTAGGGCAAAAGCCATGCTTGGAGATGAGCGGGAGGAACCGCTCTCAACCCTGCTGCTTCGGGACTTTGCGGAACTCAGTTTGCCCATTGGCCCCACGGGTAAATCTGCTCTGAGGCTGGAAAAGGCATTTTTAGATAAGCCACTCACTGGAATGTATACCTATTTGCTTTAAAGCATCAAACTTTCTAAAGTAAATTGGTGAGTGAGTCTCAAACCTTTCCTGTAACAAACTGGTCTATAAATGAGTACACTGATAAATATGAATATTAATAAAAATAACATAGTAGCCACCCCCCTGGTGCTTTGCAATGCAGTTGTGAGGACAACCTCGTGCTTTTCTTTGACTTCACAAAGATGACACAGTACTCAGAGCTACCCTGTTCTCTCTTGTTTACCTTTTACGCAAAATTGGCATTGGACTTTAAAAGGCAGAAGCCCAGAAAGGAGAAACAAACTCAGAAAATTCAATTGTCTGGCTGGGTTGCAATGTTTCCAAACACTCCTGGGCAGGGCCAGGAGGCCACAGAGTCCCTGTGCGCCAAAGCATTTTGATGACTTACTGCGTGTGCTTGGCAAGCACTTGCTAATGTTTAATCGCAACATTATAAATTTCAGTCCATTTGCAGGAGAAACAAAAGTTCCTTCTGGACTGAGGTAACAGTGCACGGGTGGATTGCCACCTGCCCTCCCCCACCCCAGGGAACATTTGGAAATATCTGAAAACATTAATTTTATTGTTACTGCTGGGGGGAATTTTTTGCTCCCTGGAATCTTGAGCAATGTCTGGAGACGTTGCTTGCTGTTATGAGTGGGCTGGGGGTGGTGTCCTACTGGCACGAGTGGGTAGAGACCAGAGATGCTGCTGTGCATCCTGTGATGCACAGAACGGCCCCCATAACAAAGAATGATCTAGCCCAGGATGGCAACTGTGCTAAAGCTGAGGAACTCTGGTGGGAGGGAAAGCCCAGGTTTGAGTCTTACCACTGAAGTGGCAGAGGATTCTCAAAGAGCTCTCACTTTTTCGATGTTGGAAGGCTGTTAAATATCCTGGGCTGGCCCTAGGAAATCCCAGGGGTGATTTGGGTAGAATCCTTTTCTACTCATGACCTAATTTCAGTTCATAGCTTTGTGAGTCTTTCATATTCTCTGAAAGAGAGAGCGTGCACCCTCAGGGTCACACGTGTCAAATTGGCCTCAGTGGGGTATAGATCACATTTGATTTTAATACAGTGATAAGTCATAAGACTTGATTTTTCCATCTGTAAAATGGAGTCATATTACTGTATGACCTATTAGTAGCTGTATCTGGCTTCTTTGGCAGATGGTATTGGAGTTGGCATGAAGGGGTAAAATGGAAATTATGAATTTCCATTCAAATCCAACTCCAAAATGGCAATAGACTTTTGTAGGTGGGGAGAAGCAGCTTCTCAGATCCAAGCCAGTAGCTTGTGACTGGGGTGCAGTGGGTCAAGATTTTCCTCATCCACAGGACAGGGGAGATTGGAGCCAGTCATATATGAGTTTTTCCATGAAGTCCGTCAATGGGTCAGGAGGGAGGAGACACACAGAAGTGACAATATTAGGGGCAGAAGGAAGCAGAGAAAATTGTGACAAAAAGTTATGTAGAGCAGCTTGCCTACTTTTTTTGTTAAAACCTCCCAAGTACAAAAAAATGTAAGAAGAAAATAAAATACCTCATAATTGCACAACTAGGAAATAGCAACTATTAATAGTTTTGGTATTTTCTTTGAGAAAAACAGAGATGGGTTTTCTGAAAATTACAGGCTGGGAGATTGAAAGGTTTTTGAGAAGAGCAGAATGAGACCATGTGGAGGTTGGCTGTCAGGAATTATTCTCTGTGAATCCAGATTATTGAATCTCTGACCTTATCTGGAGGACACAGAAAATAGGACAACTGTCCTACTATGTGACAGTGTAACAGAGGGCCACGTGATCAACCCTTACCTTCAGGGTTCCCGTGGAAAGCATTTTTATTGTTTGCCTCCATGAATAGAAGAGTTCTTTAGCTGAAAGAGGAAATGACTCATTTTAGCTCGGAGATAAGAGAACAGGAGAAGCCACTTCTGACTCACTTCACAGCACTGGCATCACTGAGAATCACCACACTTCAGTGACAGCTGAAGACAGCTTCATTTTTCTTTTTTAAATGAAGTAACATTGAAATACAGCATTCTAGAAGTTTCAGGTGTGCAGCTTTAAAAATCAGTGCGTGGCTATTATGTACGACATGAAGTGCAATAGAATACATTCACTGCAAATAGTCCAATTGCAGCCTTCATTATACAATGGTTCCCTTTCACCAGATTTGCCCTTCCCTTCTCCTCCTTCCTCTCTGGCAACCAGTAATTGATCTTAGAGTCTAAATGTTTATTTTTGTTTTATTTAGTTCCTCCATGTGTTTGTTTTCTCACTATGCCACACATGAGTGAAACCATGCAGTGTTTATTTAAAACTTATAGGAAAGTTACAAAAATAGTAAAAAATAATAAAGCCCATATACCCTTCAGTCAGGTCCCGTAGTAGGTGGTGAATACTCTAACATGTGGTTAATATTTTACCACATTTGATCATTCTTTTCTGTATACACAGATTACTATTTTTTGAGTCACTTGAGAAGAAGTTGAGGTCCTGATGCCTCTCAACCCCGATATATTTTAGATTGTTTTCCTATGAACAAGACATTCGCTGATGTAGTCACACTGTATGATTAAAGTCAGAAGAATAAGATAGATAGGGCACTGCTATCTCCACGATCTGTTTTCCAAGTCTTATGCATGTGTGGCCAGTCATCTTAATGGGGGTTAGATTACCTGAAATCTGGTTCTGGGGAACTTGAATGCAACTCACTGAAAAATCCTGTCTTGACCATGGGCACCCCAATGAGAAGCTTGCGTTTGATTCCATCTTGCGGGTTCACTCAAGCCTTGCCAGAGATGGCTTTCCGAAGGCTAACTAATCTTAGTGAGGAAGGAATTTTTCCCTGGCTTTGTACTGATGGGGCTGTACACATCAGGAGTGGTGATTCCCATTCCGTCTGGCTCTAGGTTTTGGATAAGACATTTTAAACTCTGGGGACTGACTGATGCCGGTCCATGAGACATGAAGTGACAGTTGCTAGTAGGATTAGAACAAAAATGATTTTCGCACTTTCAAGTACAAAACAGGCCGCATTTGTATGTAGCTACACTTTTAAATTTGCTTTGATAAATGCTGGAAAGGATGTGGAGAAAAAGGAACTCTTCTACACTGCTGGTGGGAATGTGAACTGGTCCAACCACTATGGAAAGCTGTATGGCGAATCCTCAAACTGCTAAACATGGAGCTTCCATACGACCCAGCAATCCCACTTTTGGGAATCTACCCAAAGGACACAAAAACACTAATCCGAAAGGATACATGCACCCGTATGTTCACTGCAGCACTATTCACAATAGCAAAGGTATGGAAGCAACCCAGATGTCCAAACATAGATGATTGGATCCAGAAGATGTGGTACATATACACAATGGAATACTATTCAGCATGGAAAGAAGATAAACACATGCAATTTGCAGCGACATGGATGGAATTAGAGGGAATCATACTCAGTGAAATAAGCCAGAAAGAAAGAGAAAAATATCGAATGGTTTCACTTATAACAGGACTATAGGGAAACCAAATAGGGGAGAGAGACACTCAGTGGGGGGGTGGAGGGGAGGACAAGGGCACAAAATGGAATAGAAAAGAATACAAGGGACCATGGAGATGGATCACGGATGAATTGGTGGTGGGCTACCCAAGGGGAATACAAAATGTAAAAGACATAAATAACAATAAAAATTTAAAAAAATAAATTTGCTTTGATATATGGACAGCAGTTCTTAATGAAGTGTTCAATTTAGTTTTGCACATTCCGTGCAAAAACAAATAATCTAACTAGAGTGGCAGATTTAACAATGCTTTCAAATAATATCAATGGCTTCAAAATCCAGAATCCAAAGGCTTATGCCTTGAAGAATTGAGGGCTGGGTCTTCCTTACTCTGATGGAAGAGGAAGTGACAAGCAGAAAGCTGTGAACTACTATCAGTGACTTCATGCCATTGAGAACATCTTTCTAATACACCCCACTTTCTTAACATGACTGATACTGGCATAATGAATAGAAGCCCACACATCTTTGCAATAAAAACCTATGATGTGAGGACAGGCATATGCACATAAAATAGCCAGTCCCGGGGCATTTGGTAATGAAGTGTCTGCTGAATCTGGAACCTGTAACACAAATGTCTGGGGCAGTATTCTCAGAAGCCAGCAGTTTTCCTCCATAGGTTGCAGTGATGCTGAATTTTTCATTTTGAAAACGTCAAACATTCTAGAATTCATTTTAGATTCTGGGAATCATTTCAGGACCTCAAGCACTCTCTTTGATAATGTCCTAACTGTTTAGAACAACTCCTGCTCTGCTTTATTTGCCTCCCAAATAGAATCCAGACTCTTTTTATACTCTGTGGGAAATCCTGAGGGCTCTGCAGAAACTAGGGAAGAATGCAGAGGGCTTGGAACTGAGAGGAAGGCTATTTTGGGGTTGAAAAGTCTGGAACAATGAGGACATTAAAGGCGACCACAGTCCTTTCATTCATCTCTGCAGTTCACCTTATATGTACTGAGCACCAGGTCTTGGGTGCTCTTCATTCATTCATCTGACTTGACATTTGAAAATTGCCTGCCACACTGTTTAGCCCTTGTCATTCTATGGCCCAAATCTCATGCCTATACTTATCCTGCTCAGTTTCCTGTGGAGCTGACTCCAATGGCTCTCTTGTTCTCCAGCTTCAGGTTGAGTTCTACCCCTTGCTCCCAGCAGATGGGAGAAAAGCATATAGGGGTGTCTTTTCCCCTCCCTCCTAGATTCCTCCTGACTTACTGCTAGCAGTGGCTGTCATAGCCCCAGCTATCACTGGGCCCTAGCAAACACCCTCCTTCTCCACATTTCCTTTTTGCAGCAAGGGTGGTGACAAATCCCTATGTTAGTTTTCTCAACCTTTCCACAGGTATGTAAACTACCTGTAAGTTCTCTTATGTCCTACCTGAGTATGCCATCTTCTTCCTGTCTGATGCTGACCTGTACAGTCTATGGATATATACAGAATTGCTTCCTGGTTGTTCTGGAAAGGCTGGAAAGAAGTAAAGTTTTGACTATAGTTTCTAACACTGGGCTACCCCAATGCATGGTTTAACAGAAATTTCTGGGAAAAAAGGTCTCAAAGATTTAGTCACCTAGACCTTCCTGTATTGTGTATCAGACAAAGAGTGACTAGATTGGGCCACATAATAGGAAGCATGACATCCAGAGCAAGGGAGGTGATCATGGTGCTTGATCCTGCCTCTATTAACTCCTAGTTAGAGTTCTAGGCACTATTGTGGGCTTCCCTTTAAATGTAGACATGTAAGCTGTCTTTAAGTGTTTCAAGTTCTGTAACATACAGCAAAGATCAAAAGACTTTTTCTTCAGAGGCCAAATAGTAAATATTTTTGGTTTGTGGTCCAGTCCTTACATTGAAACTACTCTGTAAAGCAATCACAGATAATATGTAAATGAATAGACTTGACTGTGCCCCAATAAAACTTTATTTACAAAAATAAATAGTGGGCTGGGTTTGGTCTGCAGATCATACTTACTGACTTCTGACATAAAGGGGGAAAAAAGATTTATCTTGAGTATTTCCAGAAGGCAGGGCTGGATCAATGTGCAAAAATCATAGGGAGGTAGAATTGTGTTAGTTTTAAGGATGTTCTTTCCAAAGGTGATTACTGTTCTCACACAGAATGAGCTGTTGATGAGGCAGTGTTGTGTTTTTTTTTGTTGTTGTTTGTTTTTAAGCATTCAAGGAATGACTGAGTGCTATAGAATAATTTTTGGCAATGCATGGAGAGTAAATTAGATGATGTGGGAGATAATAATGACTCCAACTGAACGTATACTTGGCATAGTACTGCACACATAGTGAATAGTCTAGATTCTATGTTCCTAAGGGGAAGGGACTGTTTCCTAAGTCTACATAGTGCTTTAACCATGGTAAGGTGTGACCAATAATGCTTTGTCAGTTTGACTCTGTAAAATCTTGCTGACAGATTAACCAAATTAATTTTTCACTAGTACAGTGATCATTACTAGTCATAGTAAGTTAATTACTTCTAGTAAGCTTCAGTATTTCAGGATTTTCACTGAAGAAAGTAGACATAATAGACAACATTTATCAAATTCTAAAAATATTCTGACAATGTTAAGTATTTTACATATTTAATTTTCCCTCCAAACCTATGAGATAACCACTTATATTGTCTCCATTTTATTGATGAAGAAGTTGAAGGTCAAAGTAGTTTCATAGCTCAGAAGTAGCATACTCAAAACTCGAATTGAGATCTCTTTAATGCCAAAGACTATGGTTCAATAACAACTCCCTCCTGCCCCTCCCTCCCTCCCTCCCTCCCTCTCTCGCTCCCTCCCTTCCTTCCTTCTCTTTGTATTAATTAAATACTAATTGGGTGCCTGCTATTTTCCAAGCACTATTTCAGATACTGAAGATTGAGCTGTCATTATAAACAGATTAAGTTCATGCTCTGAATGAACTTACATTCTGATGGCACACAGTGGAGGGCGTAAATGAGAAGATATTAAATGGTGACATCTCAAGACACACAAATTAGATGATAAATAACTATTGTCTATGCCTAAATTTCAGGTATAATAATATTTAAGAAATTTCCCATGCTCTTTCCTGTTTACTGACATTAACCCAAGTTTAGTCTTTAGCCCTGACAAATTGTTAGATATGTCCAAAAATTCGGAAGGAAGCTTCATGCATTCTGGAAATTGATATAGATCACTATGGCAACTTGGAGGTGGTTGTGTGAAGTCCTTGAAGGGAAAATAACCCCAGAAAGCACTCAGGAATCATTCTTGATGGGCAAGTAAAATATGAGCATCATCAAGTTGGGCAACCAGAGGCAACATGATGGGAAGAGGTAGACACAGGCAATTCACTTGACACAAAAACTAAAGAGGAGGAAATTATTCTTGGCAACATTCCATTTCTCCCTTTCCTGTCACACCCAAACATGAAAAGCCTAAGTTCTACTTCCTAATCTCAAGTGTCAAAAAATTCATATTTATAACAAATGCTATGGAGAGTGTCTGACCCCTTACAAGACAGAGGCAAACAGATCAAATTGAGTCAAGGGAATGGGCCTTGTTTGGAAGAAGTAGCGCTACCACAGTGCCCAGGAAGGGAAGGAACCAAAGGGGAATTCCAGAACCTCGATTGAGATTGAGACTATGAGACAGAACAAGAGCACTAAGGGTCAAACAGGGTAAACCAAAAGAATTGTCAGGTCCAACAGGCAAGTGCTGACTGGGATTTGGAGACAGAGCCCAGAATACACACAACCCCAGAGAAGGAAGTGAAAGAAACCAGTATCTTGTTTTCTCTTTTTGGGTGCCAACTACAAGGAGTGGCATGGGTGGCTAAATTAAAGCCACAGGATAGGAAATGATCAAAATAAGTTCCCTTGCTCAGGTCCACTGCTGGTAGAAGTGGTGCCTCAGCAATTCTAGAATTCTTTTCACTAAAAGATTGAGAAGTGATTTTCAGATTAGTGAGTACTTATAGCATCAGATAAGCATTAGATTAGCATTTGACACTGCTAACTGTGCTCTAACTTAGAAAAATGGTTGGAAAACAGAGAAAGATAATACTTGCCACTTAGTGACTTCCAGACACTGCTTTTTAGCCTTTCATTGCATTGTTTGATCTAATCTTCAAAAGTTTCTTTAGAAAATCAAGGTCCTTAATAAAAAGTCAATTAAAAATGGGCCTCCTTGGTGGCGCAGTGGTTGAGCGCTGCGCTGTGGAGCTGTCAGCAGCAGCGACGTGAGTTCGACGCCTGGCCGGGGAGAATCCCACATGGTGGAGCAGACCTCTCCTGCCTCACCCGCTGCTCCCCTCAGCAGTGTACTTCTGATCTGCCTGTTCTGCTCCCCACTCTGTCTCTGGTGAACCCTCTTGCCACCCCACAAGCTTGTACCCCAGCTTGTATGTAAAAAAAAGAAAAAGAAAAAAAAAGGTCAATTAAAAATGATTAAAATCATATATGACATGAGGGGAACCTATAAAATATCATCAATGAAAACAAGTAGTAGTCATCCATTCATTTGTTCACTCATGTGTTTCTTGAGCCACTGGCTGTTGAGCTCCGAATATGGGTTGGGTTGTACTTAGGGTGGTGCATGGATGATTTCATTGATTTGTTGTTGTTGTTCAACAGAGAAGCAGTAATGGAAAGAAAGATTGAAGGTCAGAAAATCTTTTTTTTCTTTTTCCTAGTTTGGTCTCTAGCTGATCCTGTGGCCTTTGGGCATGTCACTTTCTTCTTGCTTTATTGTCCTCTAGTGGTACACAAGGAGCTTGGACTACTTGATGCTTGCAGTCTTTAGAATTGAATATTATTCAGTAGGTTTATTGAACATTTATAATGATTATGCATTTATATTCTATCATTACACTTTCCTACCCACATTAGTTGAGAACATAATATGTATTATGAAACTTCAGAGGTAGAAATTTTTCAGGGGTATGAACCAATTCTTCTGTCCTTGCCACTGGAATTCTCTGCCTTCCAGGAAGGAGCTCATGCTTAGTTTCCAGATGACTTCCAAGAAAGATGAGTGAAGATGTCAGAGAAAAGGGAAGAGATAGGAGCTACAGAAGCAAGGAAAAGTTGAGAGTGAGAAGGAAAATGTGTCAATTCACAGGGGTTTGTGTGCTGCCTCTGGAACTGCTTGGGACTAATGTGATGACTCAGAAACTATCCAAAGGCAGAAGAAGAGAGGCCTTTTAATTTAAGGAAATTACCTGGAGGAGATTCAAGTTCAAAAAAGGAGAGTGAAGTACTTCGCTGGACATTCTATTTGTCCATTATTGAGCAGAACTACAATGGCTATGTCATGGTAGAAGGCAGAGGGCCTGGCCTCAAGAGGAAGAATAACTTTTTAATGATTGTCATGATTCAAGGATGAAAAGGGTCGCTGTGGTCAGAGATGAGCTATGGTCGCTTAAGCAGAGACCTTATCAGCACTTAGAGGGTTAGTGATTTGGATCCTGCCTGGCCAGTAAGAGGACTTTTGATGCTAAAATGCTATGATTCTCAGAGAATGGAGGCTTATAATTTAAGATGTAGTTTATAATCCCTACTCCAGAGTTTAGCTATTCCTGCAATTATCTGATGGGAAAATTCAAGGTCCTTTTCCAGAAACATTCAGGCCAAATTCCTCAATTCATTTCTTTCCAAGAGTTTTTTGTATGGTTCCTTGGCAGCATGTCCACTCTGTCCTCCTGGTTTGGCATTTCTGATCTCCCATTCCTGACAAATCCAGGGTGGGAACTTCTCCGGACAGAGTTGACACCATAGTTGGACTAAGTAACAGAAACTCTAACCCTACCAATCAATAGACTAACTGCATTTGTTCAGTGCTCTTATTTTCCAAAATATTTTTTATCTGCTAGCATTATCAGGAACATATAGGTCATTGGGTTTTGTCTGGTGGTAATAACTTTGAGAGAATGTGCTTTGTAACAGTGAAACACTATCAAAGTTTAGGGGTTTTATTATAGTTATAATCTGCCCAAGGTCACAGTACTGGTTATTAGCAAAGATATATCTGAAGCAGGTTATTTCAAATCCTTTTGGGAATGAATATAAAGTAAATAGACTATTGCTGATTAATTAAAAAGAACCAAAGTCCAGTTCTTAATGACTGGCAGAGAAGAGTAGAGTTTAGACCTTTAGAAGCACATCAGTGCCAAATTGGGAGTTACTTAAAAATAGAATAAATGTTAAATATTAATATTTAATATTAAATAAATATTAAAAATAGTGGTTCCAGAGTGTTCCAGTTCAATGAATTGCCATGGCATGAACATGAGTTTGACACATAGGCCAACGGTTGTCTTGACCAGGGCAACCATAGCGTGGACATGGAGATGAAGGGGCCACGAGCAGTGGTATGAACCAAAGGACTTTTTGTTTATATTAGCTCAGAAGCTGTAAGAAGGTGAGAGGCATCTACATGTTAGCTTATCCTCCTAATTAAAAGGACAATAAAAACCAATCTTCAAAGAAAAAAGATTGTCCAGCATTTCCAAGGAATTAGTTTTAAAAAAGTAATCTCCAATTGAATGCAATATTAAGGACATTCTTTAAATGTTGCCCTTATCCAGATTTCTAAATCCCCACGAGGGGGTTTATAAAAAGGTTCTTTAAATATCTGAAGCCACTAATTCTGTTAGTGAGGAAAGAACACACTTTTTTAATTAAAATAGCAGATTGTTATGATGGTAATTTGAGTCAAGAACACCTTTTTACCTAGAAATATAAGAGAATAAATATTTCCTGGTTTTAGTATCCAAGGTTTAGGATTATTTAGGATTAGTTGTTAAAATCTTTCTGATGTTAAACAGTATAACCAGGGGGCTGTTTAGAGAGGAATGTTAGGAGAAAAATAGATTTTAGTTTTCCTGTTACTTTAGCCATTTGGGGACCATAAAAATGCCATATGTCTCTGGCCTTGAACCATTTGTCCCTCACACTTGGGGCACCACAGCTAATGACCCTTGCCAGGTAGCAAATAATGAGCAGTGTAAATGCTGACACTGCTGTTTTTCCATGTGTTTGTTTGTTTGACTATCAGCTGTTGCCTTTTTATAGGGGTAGTTGCAGACTGATAAATTGTATTTCTGTTTATTCTTTACCTCCCAAGGCTGATTTAAAAGTACTGATGGTGGGCAAGGGGTGATGGTAATGGGAACATCTTTAACCATTAATTTGAGAACTGAAATATCAACATGGGCATAATGGACTAATTCCCTGGCTGGTGGAAATGAGTCAATGTACTGTTGGTAGCCTTAGAACACCACTCACACTTGTTTAGGCCCTATACATAGAGCGTCTGGCTCCCTAGATTGGGAGGACCTAGTGTCTAGCTGGATTATTTGATTTACTTTGAGGCTAAGCCCCATGTTTGTTCCAAGAACGTCACCCCAGGATTTTACTCCTGGTTTCTCCTCCAGAGTTTTGGTGACTTCATTTGGCAAAATGACCAAATTGCATCAATTATTCATTTTTATTAAAACAAATATGAGGTTGTTATTATAGCTATATCTAAGTATACAGCATATTGACTAGCCTGATTTTTTTTTTTTTTATGTAGGCTGCAGGGTCCACTGTATGTGTGAGGGATTCTGAACCAGGCCACAAGGAATATACATGTGCCACTTTCTAACCCTGTGACCTTATGGAAAAAAATCTAAGTTTTTCACTTTTCACTTCATCTCTAAAGTGGGAATACCTTTAGCTACCTTTGGTTTGTTTTGAGCACTTGATGCACAGTATCCAGGGAATAGCAAGTAAATAATAATGCTAAAGAAATGAACATTTAAATTGATCACACTTTTGTTCTGTCTCAGGAATTATGGGAATTCTCAAAGCAGCTCTAGGAAATAAAAACTATTATTAGCCTCACTTTGCTGATGAGAACAAGAAAGAGACAGATAAAGTATTATCCCAACACCCCAAAGATAGGAAATGGTCAAGTCAGAGTTCCTGTCTGCCCACTCTTCTTCATGAAAGAAGAGTGGGCAGCAAGACTTTGTCACCTTGAGTAAGAACTGCCTGGGTGTGGATTCCAGGGCAACTCCTATGCCCATGCAATTCTTTCTGCTCCCTCTCCTCCTCTTTCCTGTGCCTCCACGTTCATCCCTATGCCAGAAGGAGGGAAAGACAGAAACTGACACAACAAATAGGACAGAGCAGACCAGCAATGGAATTTGACCTCAAATAGGTCAAACCATGAACTGGTTGAACACACAAAAGCAGGGGCTATTTTACATGTGTACATCATTAAAAAGATTTCATATGCTCTACAGTTATTTTTTTTAAGAAGGAAGGAGAGAACACTCATATACAGATTCTATATGGAAAATATAAATAGAAATATCATGACTTTATTATGCTATTATCTTTAGGTTATCCTGCATACATCCATCCTCCACAAAGTTACATAGAAATGACTTTTGTTATCAATTCTAGATTCTTTTAAATCTAAGATATTACGATCAGTAACTTATATTAACTTGCACAACTAAAAAGGTGTTCAACTCAGATTATAGAGACAATTGCCATTTGCTCTTTTAATTAAAAACTAGTGTGTTGTCCATCAACTGATAACCAAAACATGGTTGTCCTTATAATGGAATATTATTTGGCAATAAAAAAGGATGAAGCATTGATCAATGGATGTTACAGCATAGACAAACCTCAAAAGTATCATCTTAAGTGAAAGAAGCCAGTCATGAAGAGCCACACACACCATGATTCAATTTATATTAATTGTCCAACAAATGCAAGTTTATAGTGACAGAAAATAGATTAATGGTGTCCAGGGTCTAGGGATGGGGGAAAAAGGGGGTCAGGGAGCGATTGAGAATGTGTACTGAGTTATTTCTCTGGGTGATGAAATGTTTTAAAATTATATGATGATGATAATTGCACAACTCTAAATATATTAAGAATCAGTGAGTTGTGTGGTCTAAAGAGGTGAACTTTATGGTTTATAAATTATATCACAATCAGAAAAGAAATTAGTACATTATTTCCTCTACCTGCAAAAATGATAATATTCTTTAGTGTTCAGTTGCCCTCATTATTAATAACCATCTTTGAAACAAGTGATGAACAGGAAAGCATTTACCTCCTGCTCCCTGCCCTTGTCCCCCAAGAGTTTTGGTAATTAATCTTGTTCTCACTTTTGCTTATTTAACTTATTTCAATTATTTAATAGTTTGTTCTATAATGGTCCTCATTATTTGCTGGCATGCAGTAATGTTCATTCACTCACTCATTCATTCATTCATATATGATTCAGAGGAGTAGGATCACACACCCTCAGATACCACACCACACCCCACCCATCCCAGCACCCACATCTCTTTATCATAGACCACTGGGCCCCCTCCCAACTTTGTTTTCATCCCTACTTGTAGCTTCTATTCCATCCTCACTTTTAACTGGTCCATCAGGTATTTGACAGCTGGGAAGCAGAGCTGCGGAGATATCATCCCCTATTTATGAAGAACAGCTTTCAGGCCAAGCCTGAATGTCTGCTTTCTCCTCTGGCCCATTCCCTGTGTTATCTTCCTTTCCCTCCACAAGCTCTCTCCTGAGGACCCAGTCTCGCCATCAGAGCTGACCCAGAACAGGACCTCTGTGGTTCCAGATTGTTAAAGGGACCAGAGCCAATTATTAATGAACACAAAGCATTCTGGACAGAAACTGGTGGTGGGGGGTGGGGATGGGGGAACAAGACAATTTCATATTCTCTCCCTTCTGGGTAACAGTGGCGGGAATGTAGACAGATTTCATTGCCAAAAATGTGGCGACAACAGGGTTAGACAGGAACTGGGATGCCAGTGGAGACAACTCTGAACAATTATGACTACTATGTAAACATCAGGAGAAAAAATTCTCTCCTTAGTGTTCTTAATTTGCCTCACATACCACACACACAACTAAGGCAGTGGCAAAATTATATTTTTTGGGTGTAGAAATCCCAATCCATTTTCTGAATATTAAGTCTTATTCTCCACTCAGCTTTCCTGCATGCTAGAATGGGGGGTGCAGAGACATAACCCTCCTCTCCATTTCCCACATTACATGATGATTGCATCACTTGATAAGCCGAGATCATTCTACCTATTGTTAACATCTCCCTCCTTCCTCTTCTTGTCTTTGTCTTTCCTTCATCTTCCATCCTTTGTCAATGATCGAGAAATTTAACTCCCTTCCACCCCTCCTGACCTATCCTACAAGGTGCCATACAATGGGATGAGAGTGGGTTGTGAGTGGGGTTTGGGTTCAGCAAACACACTTTCACTGTCCCCCCGTTTCTAGCAGAGAGAGCAGAGAGAGAGAGAGAACCTCACTCAGAAAGAGGGGAGAGAGAGACAGAGAGCGAGCAAGAGAGCGAACGTTGGGGCACCAGGAAATTTGCCAGGGATCCAAGAAGCTTGGTGACTTACCCTGGGAATGTCTCAAGCTGGGCAGAGTCTGGAGGCTTGCTCAGAATACAGGGCAAAGGCCCAGAGCTTGCTTGGTGTAAGAAGGGTGCCTGGAAGGAGTGTTCCAGAGAGCAGTGTGTGCAGCTCTGATAAGCACTAACCTGTTCGCTGATTATCCTGGCAAACTGACCCTGGAAGTAGATTAATATTTACTATGTAATAATACAAGGCCTGTACTGCCCTTCTTCCCCACTGCAAAATCTCAAACCAAACCTAAACTAGTAATTGGATAATGTGCTTATGAAGGTGGCTGGATGTGTTTGTTTTGGCATGACTTGGTTCACAGCTCACCTGTCACAGGATCACAACGGCTGGGTTCAAAGCAGCCGTGGCTTCCCAGCAAAGCAGAGAGAATGAGCCAGGCAGATGGGGGAGAACTGTGAGGAGAAGCCGAGGCAGTGAGGTCAGGCTCCTGGGGCTTGCAGTAAACGCTGAGCAGCCCTTTCCACTGCAAGCTCGAGGCCACTTTGTCATGACTGGGTGACTGCACCCCGACGCTTGGGCTCTCTGGAGCATGTCACACGGGCTGGGTCATGCGTTTCTGAGGGGTGGTCCTGGCCCAGAGCTTGGACTTTTTGCTCCATCCTTCACCCAAAAACTACTTTCTAGACAAAAGTGGATTTTTAACTCTAGAATCGTGTAACATCAGGAGCCTGACCATACCAGTGGACACAACTGGAAACCTTGGAGTCTTTGGCTCGGGTGATATTGTGGGTTGAGATGCAGGCCTTCTAAAGGAGCCATTCTAGTCCCCTGGTAGCTCAGACTGTGATGTGATTTGGAAACAGGGCTATTGAATAGGAAATTGGTGAAGATAAGGTCATGCTGATAAGGTGGGTCCTTAAACTAATGTGACCGATGTCTTGGTAAGAAGCAGAGACACACCAGAGGATGCAGGTGAGACCAGCGGCCAGATAAGAGCATGGCGGCCAGGCGCCAGGGAACGCCAAGCATGGCGGCTGTTAACACAAGCGAGGCAGAGACGAGAGAGGTGTCACCCCAAATTTTCAGAGGGAACGTGGCCCCGTGGAAATCTCTATACCAGACTTCTAGCCTCCAGAACTCTGAGATGATAAATTTCTTCTTTTTCAAGCCACCTGGTTGCAGCACTTGGTTGAGGCAGCCTAAGGCCCTGGCGCCGGGGGCCGGGGTCTGAGCGAGCTGGTGTGGTACGACAAGCGCCCACGCCGTGCCTCTTTTACCAACCAACTTAAAATGTGGTGGCATTCTAGGTCAGTCCAGCTGACAGCGCTGTAGAGGAAGTGGTCAGCCGGCCCAACGTGGGCACAGCATGCGTCCTATCTGGTGCAGCCGCTGTGTCCCTTCCTGTGGGGCAAGTAGCTCAATGTCCTGTAATAAACAAGCTCTGGGTTCTTTGCCTTGAGGTCTTGTAAGTTCCTACAGGAAGGGTTGCCGGCCACGAGAAGGAGCTTAGGAGTGATTGCAGAGATTTGGGTGCTGGACAGACGCAAAACTGGGGCAAATGGTGCACAGGGCATCCTTATACCTCCCGCACTTCCCCAGCAGGAGTGGGAGGAGGTATAGGAGGGACGGTCACCCTACAGCACTCTTCAATCCGTCATTCTGGCTTTGACGTTGTCATTTATATGAGTTCCCCAAGTCATTCAAATCTCTCAGGGCTTCATTTTTTTTTTAATTAAAAAATTTTTTTTATGCATACAAGATGGGCTACAGGCCAGAGGCATGGAGGGGCGAGAGGTTTCACCAGAGACAGAGTGGGGAGCAGAACAGGCAGATCGCCAGAAATACACTGCTGAGGGGATCAGCGGGCGAGGCAAGAGAGGTCTGCCACGCCATGTGGGAATCTCCCCATGTAGCGTCAAACTTGCGTCGCCGCTGCTCACCGGTCCATAGCGCAGCGCCTAACCACTGAGCCTAACCGCTGTGCCACCAGGGAGGCCCTCTCATGGCTTTAATTTTCTTCAGGGGGAATGGTTTTCAGCTCACCAACCTCTCCACATAACATGGAGGAAGGAAAGGACAAATTAAGTCATCTTCTACACCCTGGATCAAGAGAAGCTTTGGAGAACCTCTAAGGTATTTAATCTCTTGGCTCTGTGTCCAGAACACTCAAGGCCATCTGTTTCTGCACGCTCTAGGGCTTTGACTCCTTTTTCTAGAACCTAGAAAAACTGTCAGCCCAAAAGGCATCTTGTGAGATCTGGATATTTTATTTCATTATTTAAAAAAAATCCAAATCTCAGATACCATATTATTTTTACCCTTACTATTTCAATGTGTATAGCTAGCATGACTATATTATTATTATTTAAACATGGTGTTATTTTCATATCTAACAAAATTAATAACAATCCCTTGGTATCATCTAATATGGAGCTGGTTACATTTTTGTAATTCCAAATAGGACACAAATTGGTGAATTATTCTATAAATTCATGTATTAGAAGGGACCTCAGATAATCAAATTCTCTTCATAACTTTTTGTTAGAAGGTTATATGCCTTATTTTCAAATATCATAGAGTATTAGTATTACTAGAGTATTAGCATCTAGGAGCCTAATGTGGGAATCTGGTGAAAACCCAGTTCAATTTCTGGGGCCCCAGGGGGACACTGAGGTCCTGAAAAGTGATGTAACATGCCTGGTCATGTGGCATGTTAGAGCCAGGATAGGAGATTATCCCACTGCTCTGCTCCCCAGTCCAAAGCCGACTGTCCCTTTAGGGGTGGGTATGCCACAAGCTTCCTTAGGAGCCAGACCGACTATTTAATTTAGAAATTATTGTCTCTGGATCACTAAACTCCAATTAACTGCACTTTAAGCTTATTCCTCTGTGGAAATCGAGACCAACTAGCCTGAATCTTTTTTCTACTAATTTGTCATGCTTTTGGAGACGATCATTAAGCTGTGTGTTAGACGAAGCAGTGCTAAGTCTGGTCCCTTCCTCCTGGGCTTGCTTTCTTTCCTTAGAGACTATGCATGAGCAGAAAAGAAGCTATAAGCCAACAAAAGACACAGTTGCTAGGGGCATGGAAAGGTCATGCTCTCATTTTTGCCAAGTGGTCATGAGAAAATGCCACTAAATAGATTACACTCATGAGCCCTAAAGTGTTTTTGACTGTTTTTTTAAAAAAGCAATAAAAACTCTGCACATATGAAGATGGAGAAGAAACCAGGAGCTGAGACAGAGTTGGAACTGGGCAAACTGAGCTGGTGAGGTTTGCTTGAGGGGGTCTAATGGCTACTTCTCCTTTGCACTATACTGACTCCAATGAACAAGGCAGTAAATTAGGTGGAAAATCCCTAAGCTTCAAAGTTGTGTCTGAATAAATGAAAACACCAAGTCACAAAGTTGAAGATTAAATTAATGCCTAATATCAGTTGATAGGGCAATTGTTTTGACTACAGGATGCCTAAATGCTAGTTTGACTACTGTTTTGACTAAGTAACTACCAGCTGGTTGCATTTGGGCAATAAATTAGAACATAACCTCAATTCACTGGGATTTAAATCAACTAACTGGAAACGGTGTTTTCTGTCACATTCCATGTTTTGATGAGAAGTTGACAAGAGAGCAAGCCAGTATTGGAGCTTTATTAAAACAAACTCTAGGACAGTAGTTCCAAAACCTGTAGCACACTGGGGTATTCTGGGAATCTTAAAACAAACAAACAAACAAACCTGATTTCTTGGTTCCACATGCCTCCCCACCAACTCTATTAAATCAACTCTGATTTAATAGTGTGAGGAACACTGGAACACTGGAATTCCAGTGTGTGATGCAACTTGAGAACCATCACTGTGAGGTACATTGTGGGGTTGTTACGATGCATCCCAGTCACCCAAATTCTCTATACCACATTGGGTCGAGGGAGTTTTTTTCCCCTTTGAATCTACTGACCCAAAGAAGAATAATCCATTTAAGATGACACAAATAAAAATATATTTTAATGTGGTTTTGAGTTCTATGTTATTTTTCCTTAGAGAGTTCTACTCTGCTGCCTTTAAAATTAAAAATTAGGAAAGAAACATTGCCTTGCTATTCAGTCAAAAAACAAATTAATTCTGTTCCTGCGAGATCAGCGGAGGGAAAAGCAATGGGAAGGAGAGAGGGACAGAGAAGGGAGGATAGTCCCTCAGAGCAGCTTTCTATCGTGGCCCTTGGCATCCTCAGTATGTGTAGCAGTTGCAGCTGCCTTGTCCTATGAGTCTCTTGATTGAGTTTTATGTGAATTGGCTCCTGGTGAGAAATGAGGAGAGCAAAGGTAGCAAGAGGGAGACACAGCTGCCTCCCCTTTGTGGTCCTTTCCACTTCACTGGTCTGTTTTTGCTTCTGAATCTGTGTTTTTCTGTCTTGATCCTGTCAACCACTTGAGCTCTGACTCTTCTTCCTTGCCTCTGGATTACTTTGCTACTTTGTTTGCTAGATGTGGTTGGTGTGAGCCCCAACCTGTGCCCGTCCTGAGGGAGCCTGTGTCAGACGCCATGTTGATGCGGAGCACTGTTGCTTCCTACTGGCTCTTTCCACCTCACCATGGGTCTTCTCAGTTACTGCAGTTACGACACAGTATCTGAGGCCTATGGGTGTGTCCACTGTAAAAAGCTTGGCCTAAACAGGACACTGATATACACACTCACACACAGACAATATTTTGTAAGCACTTTGGGAATTTATGAATTCCTTGTTGCCAATCTGTGGACCCCTTAAAGAGTCACAGAAACCTGTTTAAGAGATTGTAGGGTACAAAGTAAAGCTGTTAGTTTGCATTGGGAATAGGCAAGCAGATCAGGAGGGAGATTTCCAGAGCAGGCTTCTCAACCTCAGCACTGTGGGCATATTGCACAGTAGAGTGTTTTGTTTTGGGCGCTTTCCTGCGAACCCCTGGACTGTCCTCAATGCATGCTAGCACTAACTTGCCAATCATGACAATAAAAATGTCTCCATATGTTGCCAAATACCTTTAGGATGCAAAATTACCCTGGTTGAGAATCACTGTCCTGGAAGTGGACTGGGCATCCATCCACACGTGGGAAAGCAACCACAGGGGAAGACCTGACTGGGGTATCAGCCGCTCCGGCACTCTTTCGGAACTGGTCTGGTTTACAGTCCTTAAGAGACTCCTGCCTCTGCCAGCACCTGGCCCACCACTTACCTCATCTGCCTGCACGTTAGCTGGCTAGTCCACGTGAGTGTTTTCCTTACAAAGGTTCTCAAACTTCACGGGGATCAGAATCACCAGAAAGACTTGTGAAAACTCAGAATGTTAAACTAACCCCAGAGTTCCTGGCTCATAGATTCAGGATGGAGCTTGAGATTTTTACATTTCTAATAATTTCCCAGGTGGTGCTGATGCTGTTGGTACAAGATGCACATTTTGAGAACGCCTCCTACCTTACAGGAAAAGAGAAAAGCCGACCTAAAACTCTTTCTTGAGTTTTTACAGTAGAGGCAGTAGGGTAGAAGAAAACAAAAAGGACTGAGAAGAAAGAGACCCCATCTTTGTAAATGAATGATGTTCAGTGCCCGCAATCTCTGACACTGGATGCTATCAGCAAATCTGAATTTAATGTGATAGGCACCTAACACGATTTTGTTAATTCTTAGAGTGACCTGGAAATAGCAATAGCTATTACTGTTTTCATTTTGCTCATAAAGACAATGAGGCTTAGAGAAGGTTAGTGATTTGTCTAAAGATCACACAAGCCTTAAGTGATGGACTGTGATTTGAATATGTTTAAATGAACTTTCCCCACTTTTCAAGAATTTTTTTAAAGCGGGCCTCCCTGGTGGCGCAGCGGTTAAGTGCTGCGCTGTGGAGCTGTCGGCAGCAGCGATGCGAGTTCGATGCCTGGCCGGGAAGAATCCCACATGGTGCGGCAGACCTCTCCTGCCTCGCCCGCTGTGCCCCTCAGCAGTGTATTTCTGATCTGCCTGTTCTGCTCCCCGCTCTGTCTCTGGTGAAGCCTCTCACCGCTCCACACCTCTGGCCTGTACCCCAGCTGTATGTATAAATAAATAAATCTTAAAAAAAAATTTTTTTAAAGCAACTTAACTTTTGTTGTGCAAAATATATATGGGATCTGAAAAAATATAGAGGAGATAAGAGTCGCTGAAAGGGGACAAGACAGAACATGTGAGTGTGCCCAGAGTCTCATCCACTTGACCCCCCCATCTGCACTTTGGGGCTCTTCTGGAGGCATCAGCACAGAGATCTAGGGCTCCTAGAAATCCAGTAAGAAAACCATTGTTCTACCCAATCCTGTTTTTCTGTTGGTTCAGATATTGCAAAACAATCCCCTTCAACAAAGATACAGGTATCTAATTCTACACATTAGCATGTTGCATAAAAGGCTATTCTCTAACTATGAAATCATTAAATAGCAAGGCAAGAGGTGGAAAGATGGAGACAATGACATGTAACATGTGACATCTCCTTTAATAGAAGGTTCCTTTTCTCAGTGAAAGCCTTTAGTGAGAGTCAATGAGGAAAAAAACATTTAAAAATATTTAAGTGTTAAAATATTAAAATGTCGAATCCCATTTAATAGAATAAAAGTTCCATTTAAACACACACACACATCCTTAAAGGTAACCTTTGAAAAGAGTGTTAAAAAGTTGAATGGTCAAATCTGGGCTGGGCTAGGGCTGCATCTCTGGCCAGAGGCCTAGAACTCTTTGAAACTGTTTTGACAAAAATTGTAAATGTAACTCAGAGCCAGAGTTTAGAGAATTGTTTCTGAAAAGATAGCATGGAAGTCTCAGTTTTGCAAGAAGAAGAGAGTTCTGGAGACTGGTTGCACAGTGCTAATGAATATACTTAGCATTACTGAACTTTTTTAGACTTAAAAATGGTTAAGATTGTGACATAAAAAACATAACTTGACATTATGTGTATTTTACCATAATTTACAAAAGAGAAGATATTATAGTAAATACAACATTCTCATCAAGTTATGGAATGCCAGAAAGTTCCTTCTTGAGTGATTTGTATGCTGATTTGCTAGAGGAGAAGGAATGGAAGGGGGAGTGGGAATTTATGGAAAAAACAGATTTTAAAATGGATGTATATTTTGGTTCCATCAGTCATTTGCAAGGTATAAGTCAATGAAATTCAAAAATTATGTTTGAGAAAACCATCTAGTGCAGACACACAAAAGGAAGAGTATTCCTATACTTATTTTCCTTTCAAAGACTTAAATCGCATTTTGGCTAGGGTATCACGTGGCACCAATCAGAAACAATTGTGTGGTTCAGAGCAGGTTCCTGCATCATTCAGAATTCCTAAGTGGAGATCACATATGTCTGTGCATCTGAGAAGCCAGCAGTTATTTTATTTGCTACCAATATTTTAGTTATTGTTCAGAAAAAATCTAATTAAATCATGTTATGTCCCAAATGTAAAGTTGTATCCCAATTTTGAAAATAATAAAATATGTTTTAAAAAGTTCATTGTAGAATTGAAGATGTATACTATAAAGAAGATACTCTGTGAATAAAGAATTTAGCTACATAAGAACATAAAAAGAGAGATTTCCCTAGAGGATCACAGATTAAGTACATAACTAAAATATTAAAAAGAGTCAAATAAAGAGGTTAAAGGGAAGGAAAAGTCTCTATTATATTCTAACCTTTATTATTCAATAGAATAATTTGCATTTGAGAGGTGTTTTAAGGGAAATGATGTTTCAAAGCTAGGTCTTATCAAAACTAATTTGGAAATTAGGTCTCACACACACACACACACACACACACACACACACACACACACACTCTCTCTCTCTCTCTCTCTGTCTCTCTCTCTCTCTCTCTCTCTCTCTCTCTCTCTCTCTCCTACACCCACACCCTTGTATTGCATTTCATGAAATAGAAATAGATGGAGTGGAGAAAAACTGCAGAATTAAAGCAAATGAATAAAAGCAGAAAAAACTGAAACCACTAAAAATGTATAAAGCAGAAAAAAATTAAAGAACCTGAAAAACATTTTATTGATGAAAATTGAACCATGAGCACTAAAAATATAACTTTTAACAAAGGATTGATACATGAATTGAATTATAAACTCAAATTAATAACAAAATTTAAGTAAATTACTCCATCCCAATCTTTAAGCATTATGGTTACTCAATATTTTAGTGGAAAGAAATATTTCACTGTTAGGTTTATTGCAGTCTGGAAGAACCAGAGGCAACTCTTTAAAGAACTGAATTTATTTTATTCTTTTTTACACTACTGGCGGGGGGGGTGACTTATTAGTTCCATTCAACCTAATAAATGGAGAGAAAGGCCTTTTGAGCCTCCATTATTTTGAAGCCATTCACTTCAAACAATACTTCTTTTTCTCTGTTTTAAGACTATAATATTTTTTGAATAGTTGTAAGGATTTAAATGACCTTCAAAGCCCAGTTTTATAATCAATTGTACTGTGGCATTTAGAATTATACTGTGACCATTCATAGGAATCATTCATTCTTGAGGAAACAGAATAAGTAATACCTCGAACACTTCCTTGCCTGGTTCTCTCTTTCAGGTTATAACATGAATAATTCAAGTCCTTTTGACAAAGGTGGTGACTTACTCTGTATAAATGTGATTATACAGACTGCAAAGAATACATGCAAAATATAGTTGTGACCTCGATAGACTTAGACCTTATTATGTGTGAGTGGGGTGGAAAGAGGGATGAAAAGGATGAAAAAATGAGTATAACGCCAAGCAGAAAACCAGGACTGTTTCCATTCAGCTGGTTATTACTGCTATAGCATGCAGGCCAGTGTCTCTTCTGATTGGTCAGTGGCTATGTCAGATCTCTTTTGAATACTTTGACTATTACATTTGAATAACCTTCAGCAAATGATGTAAGTTGCCTATCTGATACCCCTTTCTTCTTTATCAAGACAACCCTCATTTTGTTTAGAGCATCAATGTCTCCAACCCAGACTCTCAATACCTTGGCCGGGGAGTAGGGATAGGCAGTGTGACACAGATTTTACTGAGACTTAAGAAAATGCCATTGAGATCTTTTGGGGAAGCTCTTTCAAAGAAAGTGATTCAACTAGTCCTTGACTTTTGCCCATTTTATTATCTCCTTTTCTTGCCTGGAGCATAGACGTATAACTAGAGATGGAGCAATTATTTATCCTGGAATCATGGATGGCCAGGAAGAAAAGGTTAAGGAGTAATGGTTCCTGGTGTTATTGTTTGATTGACTTCAGCAATCATGGTTTTTCTTTATCTGTATTCCTTAATATGGAGAAAAATGAAACCCCTAATTTGCCTTAAGCTCCTGGTCAGTCAGGTTGGGAATGATCCACAGTGAAATACAATTCCCTCAGATACGCCATGCTAAGTTTCAGACTTGGGAAATGCCTCATGAAGCTATGGAGTAAGGAAAGCATAATGAAATGGACATTTTAAAAGGTCGAATTTTAGAGGTGGAAGGAGCCACAAAATTCATCTTATTAAGTATCCGTATGAAGATGAAAAGACTGAGGCTAAACAAAGTGTACAGATATTTCTGCAAAATTTCACAGCTGGTTATTAGCAAAGTGAGACTGGAGGAATTCTCTTGCTACCTTGACACACAATAGCATTTGTGATGAAAAATTACAGAATCTGTACTGAGAAAGGGCTAGTAATTCAACAGAATGCTGGTGATGGGACTAGATGTTATACTTGATTGTTTAATTTCCAATCTTCTCCCTTCCCACACTCCAACTGGGATAAATTTCACCTTCTAAGTCATCCTTCAGGGAGACTTCTTTACCACATCTTCCACCCCCAACCCCTAGTTAGGCACAATACTAGGTTTGTTCATTTTAACACTGCAATGCGGGCTCATTTTCTCTTTACTGGTCTGACCACCACCACCCTCAAGGATAGGAATTGTCATATTTACCTGTGATTACATACATATTGCTTAGGACATTGTGGTTACTCAATAACTATTCACAACCCAGACTTGGAAATTATTCCAGCGCAGACTTGGAAAAAATGGCAATTCTCTACTATTGAGTGTTTTCATTGGATGTAAATGTTTAAAAGTACAAATGACTTTTGGAAGCTTATATTAAAGTGTGAGAAATCTCTTAAGTGAATAGATTGGCAAGAAGATGTAAAGATACAGACATTTTTCATAGAGATTAGCACATACAGATTGGAGGTAGGGCTGTTAAGTGCTTAGACTGCACTAAACATCAAAAAATCTGTGCTTTCTGAGATGGATTTTTCAGGTAGGTTAACATGTGTGTACCAAGTCTATTGGGATCTCAGTGGAATATCATCAAATAATCGTGGAGGAAATACTGAGGTTATGTTGGTTATGTTGGTTATACTGAGGTTATGGGGAGGAAGGGAAGAGAGGCATTTGCTCTCATGGTACATCTCCCTGAAACAAAGAACAGGGTTGTAGAATTACTTAGTAAATTTAATAGTGAGGGCATTTGAGTAATTAAAAAGAATACTCTGGAAAGCCATTCTCCCCAAGCACCAATTATTTACTGATGCTTCTCAATGAAGCTTAAGGGGAGTTTCTGGGAAGCCTTCTTTATGCCTTCTGAATGCCAAGCAAGGATTAACTGTTGAATTTAACTCCAAAACAACTTCTAAATTTTTTGGAGCTAGGTGTCTGTTTACTTGTGCAAATTAGGAATAGATGGCAGTTTTAAGCAGACAGTTCCATCATGGTGGTGGACAAGCAGAATGTTAAATCACAAGGACAGTTTGGGGTAGTGTTTACAGTCCCTGCTGTAGGAATCTTGACACCACACAGCAAATGAATTACTAACCTTCCTTCATCTCAGTTTCTTCATCTAGAAACTGGAATCACAACGGTAGCCACCACAGAGGGTTGGTATGAGCATTAGGTATAATGCAATTCAGGTATAATGCAAATTAGGTATAATGTGAAGTGCTTAACAGAGTACTGGAAGATGGTTTCACTAAGTAATGTCAACTATTAAGACAAGGTGCATTTTAATAGCTTCTGCTGTAGTTTGTCTGACCCAGCTGATAACAACAAATGAAATGATTATTTGTATTGTGCTTTGGATCCAGGGTTGGCCAACTCTTTCCGTAAAGTGTCAGATAGTAAATATTTTCAACGTTGGGTGATACGATCTTTGTTTCAAGTGTAAAACTATCTTGTAGTGTGAAAGCAGCCATAGATAGTATGTGAAAGAATGGCATGATTGTGTTCCAAAAACACTTTCTTTACAAAAATAGGCCTGAAATTTTATTTATAAAAACAGACAACAGGCAGGATTTGCGAATTCCTCATTTAGACAATTGTATACTGCTTTTTTCAGGCAAAGCTATCCTTTGGAAAATAGGTAAATATTCTGCTTTCTGCCTAAAATTCTTTTCCTTCCCTATTTGCATGATTGGCTCCTCCTGATCTCCTTATGTAAATACTCTTACACACTCACACACACACACACACACGCACACACGCAAACACAGCATTTGTTTACTTCATATCATCTAAGTTTGATCGGTATAATTTTTAGCTATTTATTTGTTTTTACTGTCCTCTCATTTGAATATAAACTCAAGGAGGGAAGGTCCCTGAATTCCCAGTGCCAACAATAGCAACCAGTTGATCCAGAGCAGCAGGCCAAAAATATTTGTTAAATGGATAAATAAAAGCATTACAGACCCTGAAGAACTAAAACATTCTGACAGTTTACACATAAATTAAATGTTACTTTCAGTAAAACATACTTATGAATTCACTGATTACTATGATAACTAAGCTACGTATTTGCTCACTTGGCAAAATACCAAGTCTGTGGAAGGAACTTGCTTTCAAAAGTCCATGGCCCAATCCTGCTCTTTTTCCAGCTAATCTGTTTACTCACTGCTGGTGATTAATCATGTATTTTTGAGAACGTTTGAGTTCTCTCATTCTTTGTAATCCATTTCTATTTAAGTTACCTGTTTTCACATTCTCTTTTGTCTTTATATTATGTTACAGATTTTCAAAAAGTTTGACTATGAGCAGAAAAAGCGGGGCTGCCTAAAAATACAAATCAAAATGAGAAGACTGTGCTATATGTGTTGTGTGGGCCCCAGAAAGTGAGAAAAGGGGATTGTAAAATCAAATTTTGAGGCAATTTGACTTTGATATTTGCAGCATTTCAAAAGCCAGACAGAGTTCCAGGAATAAAAAGAGCAATGGGGACACTGTGTCTCTCAAATTACCATATGCATATTATTTACCAGCATGGTGAGGCAAGTAATGAATATATTAGAATAGTGCTCATCTCCTTTGTATTCGTGATAAAATATCAGCACTGGTAAATCACCCAGGAATGAATACGAAGGGCTGTAGAAAACTAGTTCTCACATCAGCCTGATCCAGCAGGTACAGAAAATTGATTTTATAAATGTTACTCTGCTAAAAGGGGAGCACAGGCTCTCTCTGATACCACAGAAATACTTATGTTCCCCGCCCCCCATACCTAATGCTGGAGCTAGTTGCTCTGAGGGAGACTGAATGAAGCCAGAATAGAAGAAAATGCTGTTCTTCAGGATCTACTTCTCTATTTGATGGGATAATAGCAAGGAAAAATGGGCAGCACCTAATCGATGTCAACTGTGCTCTAAATGACAGTCTTCTTTCCTGGTTAGGGGAAGAGGTGCCCCTAAATATCTTAGAACCTTTGGATTGGGTGACTCTTTGGAGGATGCATATTTCTGCCCAATGCACTCAGTGGGAGCTTTTTGTGGTCTGTTACATATCAGAGTGACCCCTCACTTCTGTGCTTCGGTGTGCTTTATCCATCCCTCTCTTGCTGCACTATGGCATCTTCGAAAAATGTGTTTGTCTTGCCCATTATCAGTATCTCTAAAACAGAGGTCTTACTTCCTTTTCTTTCTCCAAAACTTTGCTCTTAATCAAGGGCTGGGGACCATCTCACCGTCTCACCCGTGTGTTTGACATCATTATCAGTCCTTTTGAGAATATGAAGACAGAGGCCAGACCCAAGGTGTGGCAGCACAGATACTGACATACTGTCAATGGCTTAGAAATGTGGAAATTCCCCTTTGCAGGAGAGGATGGAGACCTCCTAAAATATAAGCTTAGAGTGATGAAAGATAATCCAGCGCTTCTCTGAGTGCTTCTGCCAGAGCAACTTCTTGATTAACCAAACAAACAAGTCAGTTTTTCAGCAAATCCAGATTGTGCACCTTTTGAGCTCTCCTACACCTCTGTGGAGCAACACTGCTTATAGTTTTTTGAAAGGAGATGGAGAAGAAGGGAGGATGAAGGAAGTGGAGAAATCAACTGAACCGGGAACAGTTAAAAAATTCCAACCACCTCACTACACTCATACAACTGCTGCTTCCATCCCTCAGTTTCTGGAGACCCAGGAAGGGAACGAATGTTGGGGAGAAGAGTAGGATGCTGAGGTGTGGTCCTCTTCCCAAAACTGCTCCATCTATCAAGACATTAAAAGTCAGTCCCTTTTGTCCAACCATAAGTCTATGATTTTCCTTACTGTTTTTATCTCACAATTTCTTATAACCAAGCTAGAAAGTACAGCAAAGATTCAATGCAGCATAGTTGGGGAAAAGGAAAGAGGAACAACCACAGCTGGGAAATTGACTGGTCAGGTTTGTGATTGGGCCTGTTCCCAAGATAACCCACTTTTCTTCTACCAGTTACCATATACACATACACACACACACACACATACACACACACACACACACACACACATACAAATACACATGTATCTTTACATTTATGAAGACTGGTAAGCTTTCAAAAATTTTAGGAAAATGAAAAAAATGGACTTAAAACGTACATCTTTGGGTCAAAAAATAGTACTTTGGACTCTCAGATACTAAATAAGTGAAATTAGTGATCTCTATCTACCATGATGTAACTAAAATTCTTGGAATTCAAAATGTTGGTTGCTTAGTAACTTTCCTTTTAGTATAATCATCATCCAACTTAGTTTATATCCAACTGACCTTAAGAGAGCTGAGATTTCATTAAAAGTTAAAGTTATCACCAGAATACCTGTTGCCAGTTTTGCTTGTGGTTTTGATAATATCTTTGTTTATTCCTTTGACTCAGTCAAATATGGTACCCTAGATCTGAGGGTTAACTGGTTGACCTAGTTTGGAAGACCCGAGGAAGTCATACATATAATTTTAGTAAATTTAAACCTATAAATATCAATTTTCACCCAGTTTACATATGAAACTGGGATATATAAGTAGATTCATAATAGCTCACAGATTAACTACACTTCTTAGACATTTTTTATACAATTTCTGAAAAGGATTCTTTCTTTTTTTTTTTTACTTATTTATTGCACTTCGATAGTTAGGGATCTATGCTAAAAGCATTAGCAATCCTGACTTATGATTTTACCACCTATACATTTTTAAAAACACGCCTTAAAGATATTAGCCTGTAACTTCAGTGATTTCCATTGTTTATATTTCCTCTTATTGGCTTTTTAAAAATTAAAGAAATTGCCTGAATTTCCCAATAATTTAGAAAATTTCAGGGGGAGATTCCATAATACAATTTGCTATATGAATAAACCAAAGGTATAGTGATGTACTATATACCCAAGTCACCCAGAAAAAAATGCAAACCAGCCCCGAACACAATATCCTAGTTTCAGTCCACCATAAAGTTCATTTCTTCCTCCTTTTTTTTCCTTTTTGGTGCCAGAGTGTGGGCATTGTTCTATGGTTTTCCATTAGAAACACAATTTTCTAATTGAGGACTGAGACACAAACTGGCTTCAAGCAGAGCTCTTGCTGGGTTTTGTTCCTTTCATTGTTGAAATGTAACTATGAGATCTGCTTTTGGAAAATAGGAAACTTCTGGCCAGACATATTCACTATTTGTAGACTTGCTCCATAAATTTGTTTTAAAACAACCACAAATGGAGTCATATGGTCAGACTAATAATGGATTAAAGTCATTTAATTTATCATACAGTTTATTGCCATGGCAGTGTCCAGTTAGTAGCCACCATTTGCATTTTCTGGAACTATATTTACACCCTTAATAAACTGACATGAAATTGCCAGCATAAGGGGGAAGATACATGATGAATATTGGAAGAAAAGTTTTGACTGGCTTTGACTGATGCTGATGTACACAAATGATAAAATCAATGGTCGTGGTAGGTAAGAATAGAACAGTCTTATTTCACGTGTCTTGGAGAGGACAGGACAGTACAGGATGTGAGAGACAGCCCCTTTTCTCCCAACAGAAGTCAATGACAAAGCGACTAAAATTTTAACTGGTTTTTGGGAGTAAAATTATAGGTATTCGGGGGTATAAGTGAATTCCCTCTAGGAACTGGTGTGTTGTACATAGTAGGCATCTAAAACATGTCTGCTGGATGAATGAAGGAATGAATGAACTAACTTGACAGTGTACCAAAACCAGCACTGTAGGGGATAACTGTTGGGGTTATACCACTTGAACATGATCTCTGAGGCTTTGGTAAACTTTGTTATCTTTTGCCACCATTTCCAGCTCTCTTTTCCTCTGGGAACACAGAAAGTCACACTTGCTTGCTCCACTGAATAGAATGACTTGTGTTCCTTCCAGATGGTGGTGCCTATGAGTTGGCGTGTTATTTCCTATGCTGCTCTCCCCTTACTGTGGTGATTGTGGGATCATGAGTTGGAGAAACTGTAACATGGAAGCAGCAGCTTGAATTGCTAAGCCAACAAGAGGGCATCTGCTCTGGAGAACTGCCTGGATTGACGGCAGACTTTGTTTGTGTAAGAAATAAGTCCTTGTTGTTGTAAACCAATGCCTGGCAGATGGCAGATTCCAATGACGATCAAGATGGTTCACGATACTTATCATCCAACATGCTCTCTTCTGTGTAAATATGCCACTCCCCCGTCCAGAGAAGTGAGCTGCCTTCCCTGTTTATCTGGGTAGCAGAAGCAAAGCTCTAGGACTGCCTACATGAGGTCACAAAAGTCCAGGAAGTTTCTCTTGGGGCTTCCCCTCTTGTGGGACACCTGCTCTCTGGGTACCCTCAGCATCCAGCCCCACAGAGTTTACCTGCAGGGGCTCTTGTCAGCAGTAACAGCTAATGATAATCTGAGTTATTCAAGCAGGCACTAAAAATGTGAGTGAAGAAGCTGACAAATGATTTTCATCCCCAACCTGAGTGTTCCAAGCTGAGACACCAACCATCACCCAGCAGATACAAGACATCAGCTCTGTGTCGCACAGAATTCGTGAGCATAGTAAAATAACTGTTGCTCTCCACCACTAAGTTTGAAGTAATTTGTTATAAAGCATCTGATGGTTTGTTACCTTGCCATAATTTAGCCCACCTAAACACAAGGATATTTTTTTAGAAAGTCAATATAAGTAGCAAAGGAAGATGAAAAATATTTTCAGTGTTTTGGTAGGACTGCCATCCGGTACCACCATCCTGAAGAAGTTATACAGGCTTAATCTGGGTAATCCATTTTCCTCAACTCTAAACCACATTCGCGAGGCCTCATTTATGTACACAAGGTTTTATGAACTGAATTTATAGGGGTATCATCATTTTTATTGTTTCATCCAGGCAAGATTTATTCTGCAAATAACCACATCCTTCTATGCCTTGAGGAAAACAAATAGCATGTTAAAAATATTTATACATGATCAAATGCTATGAAGAAAGCTGGAAGCCTCATATTGTGGGATGATAGGTGGATGTTTCAGAAACAATTGGCATCTAGGCCAGTACTGTGTTAGATGTATGCTTCAGATATTGCCAGATCAGTTGGGAGACTTCTTAGTAAGACTTCTGCTCCTCCCTTTCAAGTTACTGTTAGAAAAAATTTTAAACTAAACTACTAGAACAACTTAGGGGTTCACATCACCTTACATGTAGAAGAAAGGATGCTAGGAGTTGAGAAGTATAGAATAAAATTGCCAATATTGCACACAATCATAATACAAATTAATTAGCTTGATTTTAAGATTTAAGGACAAGTGGAAACTACGAATCCACACTAGTAGAAGTATTGTCTGAGAAAGATCTATTTCGCAGCTGTTTAATTAAACTTGGTGGGCCAGTTTTCATAATTCATAATGTGTTGGGAGAAATGTGTCCTAGAGAAAATGTAAAATGTATATTGTTAGTTTGCAGAGAAGGCAAACATTCCAACAAAGGAACAACTGAATCCAGAGCAATGAACCGATTATACTCTGAAGGCAATGATATATGTGATGCTTTCAAATCATTCATATCTCAATCATAGCAATGAGACAAGGATAATGGAGATAAGTCTATAAGGGCCCCCATGTTAGGGTGATGTATAATTCTCTAAGTATCACACAATTTAACAGGCAAGCTAGGGTACTGGAAACAGTATGAGCTTGGAATTGGCAGGACTTGGAATTAAATCCTGTTGTTTGATCTTGAGCACATGTTTTCTATGTCTCAGTTTTTTTCATCTTTAATATGGGGATAATAATATCTATCACACAGGGTTATTTTGAGGAAGGGAAATAATGTGTAAAATATGCCTGGTAGAGTGAGAACCTAATAAAAGGTGGTTATTTTTATGATATTCTAATAAAAAAAGATAATTAGTAATAATCCCTCTAACACAAAATTATACACATTAAATAACACTTGAATGATAAAATCTAGCAGTCAGTTGGCTTCTTGGTAATTTCCTCTTATCTTGCCTTTTCATTTTGCTCCTGAGCTCAATTCATCTGAACTTTTTCCCTCAAAAATATATAATGACCACCTCAAAGCTGCCTGTCCGGGTCTTCAGGCCAGAGATTTCAGCCCCCATGACTGGAGCTTTATTCCACACAAAAGCCACACGCAACGCTGGTCAGTAAACTATAATTCCCTTCTGGGTTTTCATCAACAAAGCTGAAATAATCATTATTATATAATAAGCTAGCAGAGGAAGTGATTCACAAGCCAGATATTCAACACAAAGCCAGAGTGGCATTCTAAGAAATCCTCTGATTTGCTCAGGGTGGGTTGTTGATCTTGTGATTCTCTTTTTCTCCCATCTTTCCTCATCTCTCTGCTGACTCTCCCACACCCCACTGAACACACACACACTTCAAAGAACTGGACTTCACCAAAATTGGATTCCAAAATTTAGGATTAAATAGAATATATGTGAATATATGTCCTATGCCAAATGGAAGGAACAGATTCCAGGTAGAAGCCTCACAGAATTGTAGATCGCTTAAGCTGGAAGATACCTTTGAAGTAAAGGAGTTGGACTTTTTGGTTTCCATTTAAGGAGGCAAAATTCTGAGGACTAACATATGAAGCTCATAATTTAAGACGTAGAAACTCTTGGAGACTATGACAACATTTCAACCATTTTAGTGCTTTATAACTCCATTGTTTGACCTTGAACTATGATTTTGAAATTTTAAACTTTATAGTTACTAGTCTTGCACAGACCTTTCTATATTTACTTGTTTATACATTTATTCTTTGCCACCATCATAAAGAATTCAAGGTCATGTCCTTCAGATAAGAAAAAAATATTCCTGACTGCCAGCTGGGATGGCTGTTTGAACTGTTTTCTTAAAGGAGTGGGTGGATTTTCATACACCTTCTTGTCTAATTCATATGGTAACAAATTTCACTCGTTTGTGAAGCTGAGATGAGGTGAGTGGCCATGAAACAGAGTAAAGCTAATTTGTGAACACACACAGGAAAAGCACCTCATTAATTTCAAAATATCACCCATTGAGCTAACTGGCTTCACCTTCTTACATCCATAAACCACAGCTAACAAACAAACAAACAAAAACAACTTTCACCAATAAACAAGAGCGTAAGGTATAATATGGATAACACCAAATCTCTGCTGAAATGGAGGCCATTACTTATGAAATGATATCTGGGATTTGGATGTTGTTTCAGAGTTTATGAGATGGACAACCTTCATTCTCATTTTTAAGATGTGAGAACTGAGTCTTAAATGGATAAAAAGGATTTACTGGAAATCCCAAAGCTAATAAGGACCAGTTCCAGGACTTGAAGCCAGGCCAAGGATTCATTCCACAAAGCCACAGTAAATTCAGGTGCTGACATTTTGATTAAGGGCACAATGACTTAGAAGGATGTTTCTAACTCATTAGTAAAATGAGGTTTGGACAAAAGATAACACTGGTCAACAGTGAGATTGTTACTGACTTAAGGCCCTAATCTGTAGTATCTTGGTGTGCTGAACATGAACATAACCCTGAACATTTTTTATTAGTTCTCATTTTGAAGATATTTCATATAATTCATTTTATATGTTTCACCATGTAAATTTATCCAGTAGGACTGCAAGAACATCCTAAATCAGCCTAGAATGAGGTAATATTGCATTGCATTGCATAATACCATCATGCACACATCATCCAGAGTGATGGCATCATTTTCTGATTCAATGTAACACTACTGCCAGGCAGCTGCTGAAGTAAGCTGACATCAGCAGTGCACTATAGAAAGCCCTGTCGGAAAGGTTGAGCATTAAAAATATTTCAGACTTTGTGCGAGATAGTTTAAGCTACTGTTCCATAGAACTGTTATTATTTTATCCATTTAGGCACAATACAGAACAGCAATGCCTCGAAAGTGCATTAATAGTGTGGACAATTTCTGCTCTATTTGTGGGGAAGTGACATTTGCCAACCAGAAGAAAAGGATCACTTCTCAAGTGAAGAAGGCTTATCATCTTGACTTCGGATGCAAGGTTGGTGACCAAGACAAGCCTCGGGCCCTGCATATATGCTGTGCTACATGGACAACACAGCTTTCACAGTGGTTCAATGGCAAAAGACCATCAATGCTGTTTGCAGTCCCCATGGTGTGGAGAGAGCCAAGCAACCACAGAAAAGACTTACTTCTGCTTGGTTCCTCCTCTTTCCAGTGGAATAATAAAGCAAAAGAAGTCGAGAATAGTCTACCCAAATATTCTGTCTGCATTGAGACCAGTTCCACATGGTGAGGGACTTCCTATTCCACAACCTCCAGCAGAATATTCTCTTGATCCATCTGATGAGGACAAGGGTGAGCCAACCAATTCTTCTCCTGTTCCATCAGTATGCAGTGATCCAGATTTTCACTGTGGTGCATCATCAACCCCACACAGACTAACAAGGAAGAACTGAATGACCTGGTTTGTGATTTGGACTTCTCCAAGAACGAGGCAGAATTGCTAGGGTCAAGACTCCAACAATGGAATCTTCTCGAAGATGTCACAATTACACTCTATAGAAAGTGCCACCAGCAGTTGGAGCCTTTCTTCAGAAAGGAAAGTACTCTGGTATTCTGAATCAGATACGTTCCTTTAGGGCTTTTACACCTGCTATTCCTGCTGTCCATAGTACTCTTTCCTCAGATCTTCCATGGATTGTTCCCTCCTTTAGTTCTTTGCTTAAAATGACCATGTCGGTGAGTCCTTCGCCATTTCTGCCCTTTGTCCCAGGCAACTGTCCTGGATCTTCCACTTTAGAGGGTCTTGCTCTCATTGTGACATGAAATATGACCATCCTCCTACCTTGGCTATAAATCTGCATCACATCTTGGAAGACCAAAGTCCAGGCTGTTGTATGGACCACTGATCATTGCCCCACCCCACCTTAAGTCACTGTGTAAGTAGCCGATCTTGGAGTCATCAGACTGTTTATTCTCTTTCCAAATATTTTGAGTCAAGCATTTTCCCAACTAATATACACTTTACTGCCATCCCTACCTATTCAGGCTAAATGAAGCAAGTAAATGAGTTCAATGACCAAAAGAAAATTTTTATCATTATTCAAGTTCATTTAAGTGTTCTCTTTAGTTTACAGAAAGAGTCAGGCATCAGGAAAATGGAATAGAAATGGAATTTAGGCAAATGGAATAGAAATATTTGCATCATAGATATTTTGAATCTCATATTTGGATCTTTGCCTACCCAAAGGTAATGTGGTGGTGAGAACATGGGCTTTGGAGTTGGAGAGATATGTGGTCAAGGCCTCACTCTCCTACTTAAAAACTATAACCTCTGGGGATGATTCAGCCCTCTCATATTAGATTATAAAATGGAAATATTAATGACAAAATTTTTAAGTGTCTACCAAAAGTTAGAATCTATTCCTAATGCTAGAGAAATAGCAATGACAAAACAGAAAATAACTCCTGTCCTCAGTGGACCTTACCTCGTGTCCTCAAGAGAGCTTATGTTCTCTGTGTAGGAGACAAACTAACAAAGAGCATGTGAAGTATTAAGAAGATAAATAAAAAGAAGGACTGATATGGAGTGTCAATGGGGAGAGAAGCAACTATAAATAGAAGTAAAAGTGGGGAGAGAGAGGTCACAATCTCATGGCTGTACTATCCATCCCAAATTTGTCTATTGTACTCTGTAAGAACATCACCTTCCCTACCATTTTTTTAAAACTTTGCCTCCCCACCTGAGGTCCAAAGATAATGTCCAGTCATGCTTTATTTATTCATTCTGCAAATATGTATTAAGAGCCTGCTTTGTGTTCTGACTAGAACACAAATCTAAAAAAAAAAAAAATGCAGTGACCACATTCCCAGGGCTTACAGACATACTCAAGATCAGGAAAAATACAACAGTTTTTGAGGGACAATGGTATAGTAATTGGATTTTTTTGTGTAAAAGAAATGAATTCTCAGATGGCTCTTCTCAGGGTGTCACAAACACTGTTTCCTTCATTTTTCTATAAATGGAACTTACGTAGCTGTGGTGAGGACAATAGCTTGACTCTGAAATGTGCACTTCTCACCAGGTCTGTGGCCAGAACTCACAACACCCCAAATTTAGTAGCAGACTACCTTCTTGCCTTCCCATACAAAGCATGAGTTTTGGGAAATCATGGACATGTCTGGGAGCTGAGGTACAGATGCCCTCATATGCAGTCTTGCTAGCCCCTTCCTGATTGATGAGATGTCTCATTGGGAGAGGACCTGCTTTCTCTTGCCTGATAGAACAGAGGTTGGTGCACTAGGGGTGTCTATGTCATATGCAATACAAGCCCAGAACATCGGCCAGGAAGGTGGGCACAGGACCACAGCGTGTTCACACTGGACAGGACAGTGGGCCCTTGTTCAGCCAAGCACTTTATTTTACTCATGGGAGTTCTGAAAAATTCTGTAGTAGACACAGCCTAAATGCTCTAAAGACCCGAAGAAGGTAAGGAAAGAACCAGAGGAATGAAATTTTCATAATTTTATTCCATTTTTTTCTTAAAGATGGTAATGTCCCTTCTTGAAAAGTTAACCTCCTACTTATTTATTGCCCTCTGGAACTAGGCAATGAAGAGTATTGAGAGTAAGACAAGGTCCGTTTCATTTGTGTCAATTCAACTCATAACCTAGTGCAAGGAGGAAAACCCAGGGGCTGAAGTGGAAATAAAGAAATTCCTATTGTAGCACTACTTTGGGGGAATTTGGGTAATCTTTCAAAGGTACCTTGAAAATACTTTTAAAAAAATGTGTTCTAGTACCTTCTTCCCAGATGAAGACTTTACTGATTACTTTTATATCAATACGTTAATTAAAAAGTCATTACTTTCTTTCAATGTCAATGCCATGGTATGAAGTGCCCTCTGCAAGCCAAGACCTTGCTAGTGTCACACTGATTATTCAGAGGACCTGTAGTGTGTGTTGAGAATGATGATCCCTTGATCTGAGGTAGGTCAGGCTTAGGGTGGCAGCAATATTAGTACTGGCATCAAAACCTTTGCACTGTTCAAGTCCTTGCAATAGCTGAGGAAAATGAGCCCTCTTGTCCCTGTCTATTTGAACCCATGGCAGAGTAGATCATCAGCATCTTGAGCAAATGCATTGTCCGATGCAATTATTTACATACCTGCTACTTATTTGTTGCCCTGTGGAACTAGGCCTTGAAGAGTATTGAGAGTAAGACAGGGTCCATTTCATCTGTGTCAGTTCAACTCATAACCTAGTGACGGGAGGAAAGACCAGGGGCTGAGGTGGAAATAAAGAAATTTTAGAGGTAACTGATGATTTCCTTATTGTTTATGAACACATTCCTAATAAATACAAGTGAATAATTCATGAGCATAGAGCACAACTTTTAATTTTGTGACTGCCCTGTGTTTTTTCATTTCCAGAACGTCCTTCTCATTCCATATGATTCCATTAACAAACAGGAGAACATGTGGCCCATGCAGCTCAGTCAGGGTATCCCATCCCTCTGAACTCACTGGTAAACCCAAGGGTGAGTGTTTGACTCAAGCAAGGACCTTTTCATGGGGACAGGAATGGATACTTAAAGAGACACTCTTACCCTTTGAGACTGTGAGGAAACCTATGAGCATGGAAAGACTGGAGCTCATCTTTTCTTCCACATACAGAAACCTTGTCAGAGAACAAAGCCAACATGCATGAAGGCAGAGATAATAGGGAAAAAGGGAAGAAGAGACAATGCTTGCTGCTTGGACACTGAATGCAATTAGTTTCTTCAGACTTTGGAGTTAATGGCATTTATTCTCCTGTTTATGTTGGTTGGGGTCAGGTTGAATTGGGTTTCTATCAACCGAAATGCGCGATAACTATGAATGTCACGGTAGGCTCTGGTGTGCCAGCATAAGTGATTCTAGTGAGGTATCATGTTTGACACTATTCCCACAGCAATGAGTCAGAAGTCCTCATGGCCTGAATTCCAAGGGTCTGGATGACCCCTGACCCATGGCTAGCCCTTCATTCTGTGGCAACTCTAGCCAAAAGTCACTATTGTGGCAACTAACTGGTTTGGCACCCTCCAGCCTTCTTCCAGCTCCCAGAAAAACTTCATGACTTACTCCTTTCTTCAGAGGACAGTCTAGTGAAGGAAGAAAAATAACAAAAAACATTTCTCCCTTAGCTCAGGCCTATTGCCCTCATCCAGAAAAAAACAGAGTGATGCCAAGAGATATAAATAAACAGTATTAACAGGAGAGAAAGTCCTTAAATTTCAAGGGAACTCTTGGGGTTAAGTGAACAAACAAAGCAGGCCTGTGTAAGGAATGGCCCTCAGAGCTCAGACTCATCCAAGGAATGTGTCAAATTCCATGAGGCAGCTATTTATATACAAACCCAGGTGTTTTCTTTCATTGTAAACATGAAGCTAGTAGTTTTAATGCCCAGCCAGGTTGGGCATTTTGTCTATTTTCCACTAAAGCCTAGTTAACAAGCCATATTTATATTCTCCTTTGTTGTCCTGTGTTGTTTGCCCTGTGTTGTTAAGAGCAGCCCAACTTACCAACACTCACTGGCAAGAGAGCTAGTTTTTGTGGCTGGCTCTGTGTTGGTAGGAGGAATTGTTCCCCTCTTTTCTGATGAACCCTGTGGCTTCGATTATTTCTAGGATGACTTTCACTAAATAAGGCATTTTAAAGAAGAATTGCAAAAGTGACCTTATTTGATAGTCTAATGTGATGATGCCCTGGGCAGTGGAAAAGTGAGAAGATTTGAGGCTTTGGGGGTGTAGAATGGAGCCAGAGAAGGTGGGCCCTACCCGGGATTTAGGTTCAACTCTCTCATGGACTGGGTGAGATATGTTCCTCTAAAACAGGGCTAGATCAACTACTGCCCTGGGTCAAGTCCAGACCACTGTGAGCTAAGAATGTTTTCCATATTTTTAAGTAGTTGAAAAAAGTCTAAAATGGAGTAATGTTTTGTGACATGTGAAAATGATGTGAAATTCATCTTTTAGTGTTTCTTCATAAGGTTTCATTGGAACAGGGCCACACACATTTGTTAATACTGTCTGTGGCTGTTTTTGTACTATGACAGCATTGGATAGTTGCAACAGATACCACGTGGCCTACAAAGTCAAAAATATTTACTATCCAGCCCAACACAAAAAATAGTGTGCTTATGCTACTCTGCAAAGAATTTTCTTTCAAGAGTAAGGAAGATAATATTATCCCTTGCTGGCTCTCAGAGGGGAATGATGATACAATAAAAGACCAACCAGAGTTCTCATCTTCGCTTCACTCCTAGCTACCTGTGTAATCCTAGAAAGTGGTGTAACTACTATAGGATCTTGATTCTTGCCCCCCCTTTTTTTAATATAGAATTGATTCCTGCTCTAACATTACTTTGTCTTGCAAAGGCCTGAGGCTGGTTGCAAAGGGATGGGCTGGGTCATCTGGATGCCCATTCATCATGACCACAGATAAGTGTTAGGGAAGGGACTGTCACAGGACCATCAAAGGAGCACAGTACTGAGTCCTAAAGGGACATCCTGATCCCTAAAATCACAAGTCTATGCACATGACTTGATCTTCCGAATGGTGGCCACGATGACAGAAGCAAAGTGAAACAGAAAATTAAAGGACGTCCCTTAGTGGTATCCAGCTCACCAAATTCTTTGCTTCAACACTTTTGATTGTGGTGTGCAAGTCACATAAGATGCGTTAATCTTGTCTAATCGTCAAGGCTCTTTGCTACATCAGAAAAACTCTCTTCATTTTCTTGGGGGTTAGGGCTGGCTTGGATTATCTGGATAAATGCCACGACTCTCCTCTTGACTTGGCTAATGAAGTTTGGGCAAGATCCGGCATACTTGGCAGTCCCATGCACACTGGAATATCATACTTGCATATAGGATAGTTTTGCAAGTGATAGATTCTTTTCCTTGTAAGCCTTAAAACACTGTTGACCCTAGAGCTGTTCCCAAAGTCTTGTAAAAAAGAGAAAGTTTGAAACTTGCCAGATGGGTATTTTTAAAGTCAATTTTCCAAAGCTTTAAAAATCATGAGCTGCTGAGGATTCAATCTTTTATGGATATGATACACAATAATGGCTACCATTTACTCAGTGAGTCTTGTACAAAATTAAAAATTTGGGGTATTTAATTTTTACACTTGTCACAAGACTTGCCAACCAGTTATCCATTCTAGTAACAAAAGGCTTGCTAATGATTTTGGTGGCAGAAGTTCTGCTTACAACTGAAGTGTGTCATGAAATAAAATATATCCATCTTGGCAACACTATTTTGTAAGCTTTAATTTCATTTTACCTTTCTGATAGATCACAAAAGATCTTAAATTCAAGATTAGCTCCAATAAACAAACCACAAAGCTCAAATAGCCCAAATTCATTGGACCCAAACTTGTCTTTAATCAAGGGAGCTCGTTGGCCTCTGCAGTGCATAGTTGATATTTTTCATCCATGTTTCGAAAAAGTGTATACAGGAATTTTTCCATTCAAAATAAGTAGGAATGCAAAAAAAAAAAAGCATGCAAATGGATTTCACTGGATTCCTATCTTAGGTAACTCTGTGAACACACTAAGCATGTAGTCACATACACAACCTTTGAGAAGATGATTGCTTGGAACTGCAGACTCAGAGTACAATGCTTTTCAAACCAAAGAGGGTCAGAACTGAGAGGTTTCTCAGATTAGCTGGCATAACTGTTTTATAAACCAGATGAAGATGGAAAGACTAAGAGGAAAGCGAGTTGCACACTCCCTGGGGCACTGAATTCAGATTCCACCTCTCCACTCGCCTTGTCTCTGTATCTATTGGGCAGTTTCTTCTACCCCAGTTCCATTTTGGCCACTTGCAGTTGAAATGATGAGCTGTTTTTAAGAATTATGTCCATGTGAGTGGGAAAAAGGTGCGTTGATATATTCTAGTAGACAGTGGAGTGGATAGATCTGTATTTCTACCAGTGAGTCGTGTTTCATCAGATTTCCTTCTGCAACGAGCAATTTCCTGGTCTTATTTGCTCTACTCAGCAAGTAATACTGTCAGAATGATATGGAATTTGTTTTGCTGGCATGCTGGGATCCAATGTATCCAGATAAATGTCACTTCCTGAGGAGGATCTCGGATCTGAGATAATGATGAAGTAAACTGCATTTCATCCACATAAAACAGACACTTTCATGAACATGAACACATAATACAGCTTGTGTAACCTTTCTGGTAGATGACAAAAGATGACAAATTCAAGATGATCTTCCAAAATGAACCAAGGGGTGAGAAGTGTGCCTTTGAGTTCTTTCAGTTGCTCTGTTCCAAGTTGGCACTATGACAGCGGCATTTGCAAGGTAAAAGGGTCAGAGGAATGGAGTAGGCTACCTGGGGATGTAGTTGACTCTATGAAGCAAAACATGTAGGAGGCGTATGTGAGACCTGACCCATGCAAGTGGACAGTCAGTTTTCCCATTGCTTTATTTGGCAGCATTGGCTTGTTTGCTTCTAAATAGAAATGTGTTTATTTCTCTTTAAATGTCACACTTAGTGAACTGACCTGAAAATTTAATATGGTCCAACGCAGCTATTGGAAGCACCAGGATTAGCACAGAGGTCAGCATCTGAGACTAAGGTATTTAATTCATTAGTTGAATAAATATACATTGAGTGTTAATGGTGCCAGGCATGTTTTTGACACTGACATATAGAGCAAGAGGACACAGTCCCTGCTTTCATGAAGGTTTACAACTTAGTGGGACAGAAGAATTGTTTACCAGGACTGGAGAGTGCATTAAAAGTTCCACTTTTCCAGTTTTTGTATCGTTTATTTATTTGTTCCTTGACTTTCTCCCTTGTGTTTTCTCTTAAACTGAATCTCATTTTTAGTCCTAGGACATAGAGTGATGAAACAAATAGATGAGGGACAATACTTCTTTAACTGGTACTAAAATCACTCTGAAAAAATCCTGCCATGATTACTGCAGCAGACAACCCTAAGTTCTCAAACCAAAACCAGAACAACAAAAGTCACAACAGAAAATCAAAGAAAGGTGAACAATGATGATCAAAAACCTGGCTTATACCACAACTTCAAATTCACAAAATCTGACCTTGGAAAGACACTCCAAATTTATTCCAGAGAAATTTACAAAAATGTCCCACTGATGACCATTGGCTAGAGAGGTATAATTCAGCATGTTCAGCCCTAAAATGAGGAGGTGGCCTGCAGAGGGAGACACCCAGAGCAAGGTACAAGCAGACTGGTTCGAGAAGGGTGCAGTCTTCTCTTCCCAGGTGAGGAATGTTTACACAGGAATGTCCTATTTGAACAGAATTGATATTTCACCTCCAGGACCTGGAAAGTCCAGACACCGACCACTCTGAACAGACATCCATGGTGTGTGAGATGGGGGAGAAGGCTCTTTTAATGCTAGATAATGGGCCCCGATAAAAGAGGGAGGAGGGCACAGGAGAAAGGGCAGCTGGAACAATGTAACAGAGGGGTGCAAGATGGAGGAACTTGGGGTGTTAGATATTTGCCATCTGGAACCAGAAGTATTTCAACAAATTTAAGATATAACCATGATGCTGTAGGAAGCTCAGCTTGGGCTGTGGACACAGGAGCTATGGGCCTGGGAGCTGCTTAAATTCAATCCCTTCAAGTGTCTTTCTACCACAGTTTCTCAATAAGCCCTTAATTCCATGCATACTAGCAGATCTCTTTTAAAGCACCCTTATTTACCTTTTATAAAAGTAAAGAGTTATTCTTTGTGAGGCAAATAATCTCACCCAAGTGTGTGTTTTGCAACATCAGGTCTCCTTAAATCAAAGCAAAACTATACTGCCTATTTAATAAGTTCTGTCAGTCCTGAAAGCAAGTGGTGTATTTCTTTTTTCTTTTTCTTTTAAAGATTTATTTATTTATGCATGCAAGAATTGGGGTGTAGGCCAGAGGTGTGGGGTGGTGAGAAGATTCACCAGAGACAGAGTGGGGAGCAGAGCAGGCAGATATACTGAAGTACACTGCTGAGGGGAGCAGCGGGCGAGGCAGGAGAGGTCTGCTGCGCCATGTGGGAAGCTCCCTGGCTGGGGATCAAACTCATGCTGCAGTGGCTGTGGATAGTTTCATAGACTGAGACTTAATCCACTGCGCCACCAGGGAGACCCAGCAAGTGGTGTATTTCCTCCCAACCATAGCAAACAGGTTGCTTAGCACATGAGGTTGAGGTGACTTTGGGGACCCAATTCCTGAAATAGCTAAACCTATGGGGGCAGGGGTAGGTGGCGACACTTGCCACATGTGTGCGCATGCTCCTCCGGATTCCTGGCAGTCCCTTCACCTCCCAGCTCCCTAGATCACAAGGCAGGACCATGTACACGTGGAGTCTCTCTGCCCACAAATCAGTTGTGGTGAGAGGGCTGCGAGCGTGGAGACCTGCTGTGCTGAATGTCTCCGCTTTGCCCCTTCTCACCCTGCTTCCTGCTCTGAACCTCAAGAACTGCGTGCAAGGGCGCTCTTGTCGTCTAACTTATGGAATGAAGTTGTCCACAGGAAGCCTTGGCAGGAGATGGGAGTGGGACGGAATTAGACTGGGGGCTTGTCCCCATGCTGCCTTGCTGTGAGGTCACTTGGGGCTGATTAAGGTCACTGCTTTACTCAAGATGGTGGCCCTTGCTACCCAACTCTCTTTTCTGGAGAAGAGGTCACTGTTCCCATTCTCTCCCTTTAGGGGTAGGGTGGGCCTCAGCTGCTTGCTGAATACTGAAGTCTCCTGTGGTTTTGAATCTTCTACTCATACCCCTGTAAAAAGTTTCCTTTTTGAGATCTCTTCAAATCTCCCTTTTCTGAAGGGATTCTGTGCTATGGCGACAACTCCATCTTCCTCATAGTTCCCACGGCCGTGGGAGGTGTCTCTTCTCACACCTCAGGAGTCCTGCTGTCTCTGAGAAACAGTGGAGACTTGCACTCTGGCTTTATTGCCAGATGAATTTTCTCATCTAAGGTGATGGATAGGACTTGATTTGTTGGGTAGAACGTGTCAATATTTTTATTTAAGCAGAAATGAGTTCTGGCTCAGGAGGTGATTTGGGAAAAATGTAATACATTCATTTAGGCTTTTCTTTAAACCACATGGAAAACAAATTCTGATACTTATACCATAGGGTTTAGAACTTCTTTCTTCTCCATATGAATGGTTTTGGTTTGTTGTTACTATCATTCTCCAGGAAAATTAGCCTTGAAAGAACAAGTCTTCTCCCCACACTTCACTCCCACACGTTTGCCCTCATTCTGACTTCTTCTACCCCTTTTTTTCCCCACTCCTCTCATCCCATTCAGGGTTTAATTTATCAAGGTCTTGGTTTCCAGGGACATTTATGTAGATATTGGCTGGAAATATTCAGTATCTTTCACAGGGTGGCTCATATAATCTAGAGATACTCCACTGTGAAGGCAGAAAGCAGGCCGAGAATGTGGAGCTAGTATTTTGGATATGGGGTGCATTCCTTTCATCATCTGCTTTTTCTCCTCCTCAGGCCTGATCTTGTTACCCAGAAAGAGTCATTCCTGGGAAGGAGAAGTCAAGTCAGTCTGCTTGACCCTAAACTGCTCATTTCTAAAGGGTTCAGCAGAATCATTTAGGGGCTCAAGTGGCAAGGCTGACCTGAAGTCTGTGACCCTTCATTTACGGAAGAAAAAAAAAAAACCCACAACAATGGGCAACAAAATCTTGCCCTCCTCAAAGGACTTTGGCAAACAGTGACCTCCCAGTTCAGAAGTTAAATTCTTTCCAGTTCCTCTTTCACTTTTGGCAACTGGAATTTTTCTGTCTCTTAATCTCTTCAAAAAGACATGTCACATCCAACTGAAGGACATGTTGATTGATGCTTTGACAAACAAATTTTGAAAGGAAAGGGAGAGGAGAAATTATTATTTGAAAATCTGACACTTAGCTCACTCATTTTGTGGATGGGTAACAGGGTGTTTGCATGCTTTTCCCTTATAAATAGTACTGCTCTGAACATCCTCCAGTCTGCTGTCAAGGTACCATTTGGCCCCATCCACTATCACTCCCTTTCTTCTGCCTCGTTTTCCAGTGGGCCCCTTTTTTCACCCCCACCCCACATCACTTTGTTTGAGTTCCATGTCCTGATTCTTGTTGTCTGACCAGGTCCCTGTTTCCATGACCTATTCTGAGGCCTGATGTCTTGACATTACCCTGGGAACTCTGCCAGGATGGGACTCTCCTTTCTGCTCTTTAGCTTCTGACTGGAAATTAGGGATAAGAGCCCCACCCTAAGCTCCACAAAGCCTGTGGGACTTGCCCTACCTATACTAACTCCTTCTTGACTCCTGCTTATCCAGACTGCAAACGCCAAGAATCAAGGATGGGTCTTAGTCAATGATATTTGCTGAGCTTAGGCATAGGGATTGGCCCATGATATAGTCTTAAGGATGATTTTAAAGTTACTTTGTTTTTAAAGTGACTTTCTATTACTTCTTGGTGTCAACTCCCTTATAAATATATCACAATTAAAGATAGGTAAGTTAATGAAAAAAAAAAAAGAGATAGACAGATCAATCAGCGTAGGTCTAGTACTACTGTGGGTCTACCTGTGAATTCCTCGACCTAAGGGAGAATCTGTCAAGCAAAGGAAAAGGCATTTTGTAGACTTTGCCATCAAGAGTTTCTGAGAACGTCTTTAAGCATTAGCATTTCAGAGGCTCTGCCTCCCCCACCTTTCTGCAGGTGATCCCACTTTTCTCTTTGTCACTTTCTCCCAGAATGAAGATGAATATCCTCCAGTTGAACATTGTTAGCAAGAATCCAAAAGCTGCCTCTACTTTCTTTGTCTAGTAAGAGTGCACATTTCCTTAAGCATTATACTTCCACACTCACGTTTTTCTTCTTCAGCTGTGATATGAATTGTATTACAGTGCACACAAAAGACAAAGTAAGAGAATGCTGAGAAACAAAAGGAAGAAACGGATTTAGATCACCTTGGATTCTCACTAAACTAGGACGACTATTATTAACATTTGGCGGCATAGTCTTCGAGATTTTCTTTTTGAGATTTAAATATATATAATCATATATGCATACATACTATTCATATAGTCACCATATATGTAATATATAAAATAGAATACATGCATACACTTACATTACAAATGCACACATAAAGACACACATGAGCCCCATCTCCATCTGCCTGATTTCACAAATGTCCACTTCTCTCTCTGTTTCTTGTTCTAATTCTCTCCAATCTTCACCTACTCATCCATTTCTTTGCTTCTAATTTCTCTCAATTACATTTTTTTTATGCCTTTTCTGGAAACCAAGGAATTATTGTTTCACTACATACTGATCTGCTTCAAAAAACAATGATTTGAAGTTTAATCTTTTTTCACCTTCTTTATTTTTAAAGTCAGGAATAATTTTTATACATTAAAACTTACCCTTTCAAAGTGGTTTTGAGTTGGTTGTATTTCTCTAGTATATGATGATGTTGAATCTCTTTTCATGTACTTATTTGTCATTTTGATTTTTTTTGTTTGTTTGGAGAAATGCCTATTCAGATACCTTGCCCAATATATATTTTATAAATTGGGCTATTTGTCTTTTTATTGTTATAAGTTAAGTTTGTTTGAAACTTTTTTTTTCCTACTCGGTTGCAAACTAGACCCCCAGAAAAGGTGATAGTATGAGCATTTCTGCACTCAGATCTTCTTGGTATTCCCACTTTGCCTTTAGAAATTTCAATATGCTTGCCTCTTATGTGTCATAACATCTCATTTCAAGAGCCAATATGTGTGGCATTAGCTGTAGTTTGCGTGATTCATGGGGCCTGAAGACATGTGGTCTATCAAGATCCGGCTTGAAACCAGAATATACATTTTTAAAATCTGGCCACATCCACAAAATGCAAAGACATCACTGTATGTTCCACAGGAAACATAGGGGATGCCCTGTTTTGTTACTGACATTAGTTCTTGCACTGTCTGATTTTTACATAAATGTAATGGAGCAGATGAACTCTAGCAAAGTTTGCCCTAGGATGAATTTAGTTATGACTGAGTCACACTGTGCCTTTGAATTACATTATGAAATGGAAGTGTCTTCTCGAAAAGATTTTTGTCTATGAATATATTTAAACCACATGTTAACAACGCGACCAAGTTTTTTAGAACTGTGTAAGGAAATGTTATATTTATGAAAACATTACAGAGACAAATTACACAATACTGTATGTTGATTAAGTAAAATTTGGACAATAAGAGTTCAAATGTAATTTACAATGGAAACTCTGATTATGTAACTATCTTACTTTTAAAAAGAGTTTTGAGGTAGTAGTTCTTTAAATGTGTGCAACTGGATTGAAGTTTTACTCAGTAATGAACTATCTCCTAACTATAATGTGATAGAAACTTCTGGTATCTTTCCAATAACTTTCAACCTCCTGTAGTTTAAATTCTTTTGTTGATTTTCACTGTTTTAAAGCTAAAGATGCAAGCTCTTCACACCTAGTGAACTCTACTCCTCACTGCTCACCAATCTTGACCATCGTTCACCCCTATCACCCCTATCAGTGAGCTCCCCTCTCCTTAGCACATCTAGGCTACAAAATCTCTCTCTACCCACAGGAATGGTGTTTCTTCACCACTGTAACCAAGATGGTGAAAGCATATAACTGTGCTAATCCCTGCTTCTTGTCTTGTCTCATCTGTTCATCCTGTCGTTGTGTTCATGTCTATTAAAATTTTGTCCATCCTTCAATGTCTGCTATCTCTATGTAGCTTCATCCATGCTACAATATTTTACTAGTCATGACCCAGGTGAATAAGACAGATGTGATCATAGCTGAGATGTGGGCCCCGCCCTAAAGAAGCTTCCAGTCCAGCATGAAGGGCAACAACATGTAGGGGAGCAAATGAATAGCTCTCTAACATTGTAAGTGCTTAGGGAGTGCCTGTCTTAGCTTGAGTGGGCTACACTATGGCTTCATACAGCCATACTCCTCTATGTCCCTCATTTTGACACTTACTACTCTGTTCAGTCATTGTTCTGTACAGTTACTTAATTTTTTATTGAAGGCATGTAACTCCTACTTCCTCAGTTTGAGATAAAAAGTGTTTTTTGAGAGCAGTGGCTATACTAGATATTTAAGAACATATCATTGATTAATATGTCTTTGGTAAAAGGTGAAAGATTAATAAGACCTGATGAGAAACTAGAGTATGATTAATATGTCTTTGGGCAAAAGTGATCAGGAGCACTTCAGTTAACTTCTACAATGTCCAATTCTTAAGGATCCATTAGATTGAAAAGCTGTCCTAATATTTTACTGAGATATATAGCTGATATATGTCTAACAATTAGCTGATATCTGTTGACAGTTTATACACTGGAATTGCATTGGCCATCCTGTTTATTTAAACAAGGGTGATCTTATTAGGAGAAAAAGTGTATAGGAGTTATGCTAAATAATCCTGCACTGTTTTGCATTAACTATTGGACATTCTTGTACATTCACTAGTACAACATTGATGTACAGTAATTTTTGTATATTGGTGTACATTAATTAGTCAGGAATTAGGACTTAGCTATTAATTAGTTTTTTTAAAAGATTTTTATTTATTTATACATACAAGCTGGGGTACAGCCCAGAGATGTGGGGCGGCGAGAGGGTTCACCAGAGACAGAGTGGGGAGCAGAACAGGCAGATCAGAAACACACTGCTGAGGGGAGCAGCGGGCGAGGCAGGAGAGGTCTGCTGTGCCATGTGGGATTCTCCCCGGCCGGGCGTCGAACCCGCATCGCTGCTGCCGACAGCTCCACAGCGCAGCGCTTAACCGCTGCGCCACCAGGGAGGCCCCAGCTATTAATTAGTTTAATAGAAGGGTGAGCTATCCCTTCCAGGTGGTGAGGTAAATGTGAGAGAAGGATGGCTTGGCACCCTCAATTTCGGTAAGATTGTGGGGGAGTGTTGCTGTGCACTTACGTTCATTTTGATTATTTAATGAAACTGTTATTTCAGCAATAGTTCTAGGCATATGCCAATTAAGTGAGAGACGCCATTCAGACTGTGTTATTTTTTAGAGAGTCCTTCCTCTCTTAACAAGTTTAGTAATACCAATTTGCAGTATCCAATTCTCATAACATTAAGAACTCATCTACTGATTAAGTATGATTCTTTGTGAAGTAAGGAATAAAGTGGAAGGTAAAATAATTCAATCCATTAATTCCTGTTTTATGATGAATGGGAACAGATTCTAATGTTTCTTGAGCAGGAAAGAGACCTGTGACAGCTACACAGGCTCTATGGGTACAGCAGAAAGTGTCTGTGTTGCTCTCTGCCTCTTTCCACACAATGTTCTCCAGCTTCTTCTTTCTGGACACTGTCTATGGAGTCCTGATACTTGTTCTAAGTCTTCAACTCTTGTAAGGTGGAATGGACAAGTTGTCACATGTGGTTGAGCTCAGTTGAGCTTGAACTCTGAGGTCTTTATCCTATATCCAACTCACGTCCTACCATCTGGATTTTCGATGAGTGTATTTTTTTTTACAGATCAGTCTACAGACTTCCAGATAAATGAACCCTTTCTTGCTTCATCTTGATATGTGCTAGGTCAAATAAAGAGAACTCATCTGCCTGGGCCCCATAGTTAGCTAGCCAAATAGTGCCTCTGGTAAATGCTACTGTTGCCAGAAATATTTTTTTCTCTGTAAGTCAAGTTATATAATATCCTATAGACTGGGTAGATTTCCAGGCAGATAGATTTTATGACTAGTGTCATAAAAAATAAAAGAAAGAGAAATAAATAATATAGAACAGGCAGTTAGGAGAAACAGTTTTCATCTCACACTTGATTCTAGCTCATCTTTCATCCTCACTCCAAATTCGAGGGCAGGAATGAATATTCCAGTTCAAAGTCTTCAGAGATGAGCATATGCAGATGATTAGCTCATATTACCCAAGCACTGGAGTGTGCCCTGGAGCACACTAATGAAGTGTAATAGTTCTTAACATTTTTAATAATGTTGGTTTTATAGACAATCCAAGGAGAAAGGAACCAATTTAAATGCTCATTCTTGGCACCATCCAGTTTCCAAAGAGACCATCCAGAGTTGCCGGAGGCCTCCTTGTTGCGTTTATTGTGAGTGTGAAAAATAAGCTCCTCCTGTTACATGCAATTGATTATTTAGTGTTAGGACAGAGCTACCTTATTTCCCATAGAAACTAAATGGTGTAACTCCAGGACTGGAAAACATTTTGCTCAACAGCAGGAGACTTCTGCTGTTTTCCCAACGATCTATTTCATTTGGACAAATGAGCAGGCAGAGTCTCAAGAGCTAGATAACATGTCCTCAGAGAGACATTGGGGATCTTTCTCTCTTTCCTTTCATTAGCTGCCAGCTTAGTAAACTGATGAGAATTTGGGAAAGTCGAAGAACCGAAGGAGGGGTGAATGTCTCCCTGATACCCCTTTTCCCCCAAGGCCCTCTTAATGCAAACTATCAGGCAATTATCAAGATGAGAACCTAAGCCCTCTGTGTCTTTTTCTTCTCTCTTCCCCTGGTCATATAGGTGCAGTTAATGATAAGAAGAAAATTTAGGGTAGAGATAATTAGGTTGTCAACCAGATGTTACTGCATTGTCAACACAGGGGCAGGTGAGCTTTCTGGATAAAGGCTTGATTTTTTTTCTTTCTCTTGTGAACTAAGAAGTCAAGACGCAGCCACAGACTAGGGAATTCCCAGGGGCTTTCTCTATTCCTATCCTCCTGAGCTTTACTACTCACCCCCAAACTCACTAGACTCCATTTTTTTCTATAAGAAACTAGCTGTCATTCCAATTTATCATCTTCACCTGACCCCTAAAAACATCCCTTATTCTTTGAAAAAGCAGTTATATTTAACTTTTACTTTTCATTCTATCACTCCATTTACAGGATATATCACTCTTAATTGATCCATATAAATAAATATCCACTGTTAGGAAAAAAGCAACCACATTTAACTTTTCCTTGTCATTATATCACAAATCAAGAGACATGTGGTTTTTATTGCAAGTTGGAGTCACGCTGTTCAAATTCTCTCAGGGTCTTGAGGGATAATACTGATCCCTTTTCTAACTATCATCACTAAGTCTCACTGAGTACTCATGATGAGCTGGGCATCCTTTAAAGCTGCAAGTGCATTAGTTGCCTTCAGACCCAATGGCAGGAAGCAGGGCTTCTCATTACCAACTTCCAACAGCAAAAGGAAGGCATAACTAAGTTACGTAGCCTTCCAAGTTCATGGAGCTTAGGGATGGTAGAGGCAGGATTTGAACATCTGACTTTCACAGCCCCCACTCTTACCCACCCATCAGCTGCCTTTTGTGACCCCATGGCTTCCAGGATGAATTTTAAACATGCCCTGCAACCTCCCTAGCTTTCCTGTTCTTCAGGTTTTCCACGCATGAAAGAGTTAATGTTGGAGATTGTGGTTTGTGGAATGCAGAGACCATAAACCCACTTTTATTGTTTACGCATTAAAAAAAAGAGAAAACCACCATCTTTAGTAGTAACAATTAGAAACAGTCTGCAGGATTCTCTAGTCCAATTTCGCACCCAAGGCAAAGTATTCCCTCTTCCGTTTCCCTGACTGGTATCCCTTGATTCCCTGTCACTGGATGAATACATACAGTCAAGCACAGTGCCTGTTTATCATAGATAGCTCCAACTGCTAGAAAAATGGACTATCCTGTAATCTCCTCCCACTGGTCCTTGTTTTGTCACTTAGAGCAAAGATTTTTCCTTCTCTCTCTTCCATATGACAGATGTTGAAAGACTAGGCAAACAGCACCTTCCTCTGGGGTTTTGCTGCTAAAGTAAACATCCCAAATCAGTCTCACATTTGTCTGGTCCCATCAATGTTTCCTTGTCGCCCCCTACTGGACACACTGTGAGTTGCCAATGCCCCTAGTCCCTAGGACATCCCAGACCTGACACCAGACTCCCGCTGCTTCCTGTTCTTAAGTCCAGGGCTCTGCAGTAAAGCTGGCAGGCCCATGACATGATTGTGTCGCCAGAAAGTGTGGCCTGAACCTAGGACTTAGGTCTCCCCTCCTGAGGCCCTGTCAAGGTTGCTTCATTGATTTGATTGAGGCCAAAGCTCTCCAGGACACAGAAAATGGAAGCCCTTACACTCATGTGCTTGCCCCTTACTTCACACACAGAGAAGGGCGTCAAGTGCAAATGCAATCCTGTCCTGTGTTGGTTTCTGAGGTCAGTGGAAGATTTGCATGTGGGCATGCGATTTTTTTGATTTAGGTGGGAAGCCCAGAACTGAGTGACAGAACTTCAGGGTTATAAGCTGATAAGTCTCTGAGAAAAACAGCACAAACATGGTATATGAAGGACTCCATCTATCTTCTTTTGCCAAGTCACTCATTTGGGGCATATAGTTTTCAAAATATTTTTTCCCAACTGAAAGAAGGCAACCCGAGAGTATCTGAACTTACTCTTATGGGAAAAGTCACTTTGTAGTCTATCAGAGTATTTCTACTTCCGGTCTGAATTCTCAGACATTCCATCTGTGATAACTTCAGAAGGCTAACCTTTTCTTGTGCCCTCACCTATGTGACCTTGCTCTTTTAGACCCCTGGAAGGTTGTCAAAGAATTCCTGATAATGGTTGGCTGACTAAAAGATTATTTCTCAGAAGAGTGTTTGCTCTTTAGTGAGGCACCCTTAAACTTTTAAGATAAAAAAAAAAAAAATCCAGAACTTGGTGGACTAGAATGAGTTAGATATGGGCGTGGACCATCACATCACATGGACCCTCACCCTCTGTGCAGCTCAACCACGCCTGCACCATACTCCTTCTCATCCTGTGGGACACTACTTTGCAGAGCAGGGACTGACTGAGGCTGTTGGTGAGATGGGGGTGGAGGCAGTTCTCAGCACTTTGCATATTGTTCTTCAGTCTTCCAAACCACATAAGTATCCATGAGATACCTATGAGGTAAAGTAAGCTGACTGTTACTGTTCAGTGTGGTATAGTAAATGCTTAGCAAACATATATTATTATTAGTTCAGAATGATGATATTTTGGCATGATTTAGGACAAGGTTAACTTCTGTGTTTTATCAATAAAAGAAAGCATTGCTTTGCATAAAAAAAATTCAGGGGACTGTCTGGAGGTGTTTAGGGAAGCAACTGTTTGTTATAGAACATTATGATGCTCTTGGTTTTCAGATCTCCCTGGGCAGGAAGTGCACTGATTTATGAGTCATCACTATTGCTTTTGAAACTTGGGTCTTCCTTTAATTTCAGATGCCTCTTCCATACTAGGAAGAGACAAAGCCAACTCCCACATACTTTCCAATTTACATGTTAAGATGTAAAATTTTAAAAAATCAGAAAGTCAAATTCTTTATCATGAACAACCACCTGTGGGAATCTCTAGTCAATCACCCACTCAAGGGAAGTCATTCTTCTTCAGCCTTCCCTCCTGGTGTGCCTGCGTCCTCCAGCCACACCTGGAGAGTAAACGTAGCCAATAAAGCAAACATCTTTAGTATCTGCAATGCTTTAGAATTATTTCGTACATGAATGAGACCCTCTTTAAATAGTCAGGCCAGATGGCCCCGGCTCCTTGTAGATAGTGCAGTTTTATTCTATTCACACCCATTTGGCTAAGATGTCAAATAAGAGAGTCCATGTTCCTAGAAAAATCTTCCAAATGAGTTCCCTGAGGTGTTAGGCTCAGGTCTGTACTAACTGCAATTGCAGGCCCAATGTTTGTTTGTCTCTCTGTTCTGGGCTCTGAGGAGGCTTCCAGTGGGGGCAAAGTCCTCATAAAACTGTGCTTCCAGAAAACACAGAGTCTGTAGCAAATCCTAGTCCTGGCTCACTGTGAATTTGTTTGGTTGTTAATAATTAACCCTGGAACTCCTATAGGGCCAGTCACACTGGCAAAGGCAGACATTCTACCACACACGCACTGCTGAGATCTGGAGGTGATCTGCTTATCAAAGAACAAGAGCAATTGCTTTCAACTTTGCCCAGGTGCCCTTGTCACTCTAGGACAAGCTGCTGATACTCGTGAGGAGAGGCTGGTTGTGGGAATGGGGGGTGGACATTGCCTTTTGTCACATGTGTTTCTGGTCAGGCTACTGGGATCAGGATGAAGGTTTTCCCAACCACATTAATGTCAATGTTTCTACCGGGTAGTACTGGTTTAATGGGTACAAATAACCCTGCCTTGTGGTTCTCCCCGGGTGACACCGACCTGATGAGGGGGGCTCACGGGCACATGCGGTCATGCAGGCTCATGCTGTCCAACATCTAGACCCACTCTGGAGAGAGCTTAGGCTCTGTCTCTTCTTTCCCTGATGGCTCAGTTGAGGCTCCAGAGGAAGTGACTCTTCCTGTAGACCCTGAGGGATGCTGGCCTTTCCTGGGCCACCTGTGTTTAGGGCACCTAGTGCTTTAAGCCAGAGATGAAGGGAGAGGGAGAGGGCAGGAGAGCCAGTATCAAAACCTTGTCTGGAGAGGAGAGGCTGCCACGGCACCCCACCCACCCCAGGGTGTACCTGGTTAGCTCATTTTGCTCCACCCTTGAAAAACAGTTTATTCTAATAGTGCTATGTAAAATTTCCTTAAAATCTCATCTATTCACTGAAAACTAGTTCAACACTGGACGAGGAATATTCTTGCTCGCCTGTTCCACCTCTGCCATGGACCCTTCTGCTCTCAAGAATCAGACCCTGCTCTTGCTGAGGTTGGCCATTCAGCTTAAAGCAGGGCACTTAAAAAAATAAAAAATTATAAAACAGGATACTCAAGGTGGTCCATGGCTGGCATTTTTCTGAGGGTAATTGGAGGCAGGCGGTGTGCAGCAGGAAGAGCTCCAAACTAGCAAAGTCCTGACTCTTCTGCTCAGTGAGTAACCAGTCTCTTTATCTTTAAAATGGGTACAAGACTATCAGCTTCAGTTTCATGAGCGGCAAATGTAAGCATTCTGACAATACAAACAGGGGGAGGATGACTGTTAATGGAATAGCTCCCAGCTGGGTGTCAACACACCAGAGTCCTGGGCTCCTGTCCCCTCATTAACTCTATGACTATAAATCTTAGGGTTCCTGTCTGCCCAATGCATTGGGACTGGAGTTTTATGATCTTTTCTAGCATGAAGAGTCCATGATTCCTATTATGCCAAGCTCCTCAAATAAGAGATGACAAAACAGAGTCCAATAAGGGATAATCACTCGTCCTAGGTCACACAGCTTTGGGGCAGCAGAGTCAGAATAAGTGTTCTGCACCCCTCTTCAGGATTTTCCAACTGGATCACAGAAACCCTCCTGTTTACCTGGTAAAAGCAGATATAGGAATTGGAGGAACAAGAGAAGAAAGCAACCTTGCCTTGACCTTCAAGTCCAGGGAGCCCATGTTTCTGAGAGAGTGTACAGGCTGTTAGTGAGTGGCAAAGGCTACCCCCTTAAAACTTGTCTGTGGAAGACCACCTCCTGGTATCTCCCTCAACAGAAATGACACACCCTCAATCATTTTTCCTTTGGCAGCTTGGCTGGACAGTGGCCTAGTGTGTCAGCTATCCCTTCTCCCAGTTACACGCTGTCTCCTCAACCACTTGCCACTGCAGCCACTTAGGGCAGCCACCAACAGCTGTCAAGAGCCTCGCTAAGAGGAAACAGGCTGTGCCCAGAAAGCTCTACAAAGAGGCACAGTCCCTCCTTGTCCAGCTCTTCTAATTCAGCATCTTGCCTCCTGATATTTCCTCTCATTCCTCTTAACCTGGAATTCACATTGGGCCATCTGGTCTACCTAACCATCCACATAAAAGATAACACATCTTATTTGTTTTTTTTAAAGGGCTGATTCTAAGGTGCACCGAGGTGAGTGAACACTAGTCACGTCAGTGGCTCCCCCAGGCAGCTTGAGGTCAGCCATCTAAGACGTACTTGAATAAGTTCATCTCCAAGGCTTCATGGTAGGTCTGCCTGGGCCCACATGGGTAAGCCACAGACAGGGGGACACCTGCATTTGTGGGCTCATCAGAAAGACAAGATCTTCCCTGGTCCCCTTGAAAAGAAAGGCTAGCCATTTCTTTCCTCTCTGGGGCTAGTTGCTTTGTGTACTATGAACAGCTTGAAGGGTGAAGAAAAATAGGAGATCTCACTGGTCCTCGTCCTTTTCATCTCGCACCTTGTAGCAGGAATATTATTCAAAATACTCGGTATGGTATAACTGATCAAAAAAAAACACCAAAAACAAAAACAAAAAACCATGGTATAAATAACTAGTAAAGCCACTGAGATTCAACCCCGCTAGCCACTAACCTGGGGCCTTCTGATTTATAGCTCTCATAATCTAACTTTATTGAAAGCGTCTAAATGCCAGGCAGGAGGAACTTTATTCACTTTTCATGGAAAATTCTAGTTGAATGGTGTTCTGGTTCTAATTCTTCCCCTAGCCCCCATTTATAAGCTGAAATTAACTCCCAGTACCTCAGAATATCACCTCATTTGGAGAGACAATCTTTATAGAGGTGATCAAGTTGAAATGAGAATAGGTGGGCCCCAAATCCAGTATGACTATTGTCCTTATAAAAAGGGGAAATTTGGGCATGGATCCTCGTGTGGGGAGCTAACAAGCAGCAGGTGGTTTGTTCCAGAATCTGTGTATTGAATGACAGTATTTAAGATAATTCTGTTTGGGGTCAATGATCGAAGCTTAATTTGGGCACAGTCCTGTAGGAAAGAAGAATGGGTCAATGAACTTGTGGTCCATGACCTTGCTCTACTGAGGCCATGATCCAACCCATCTTGTTCTGCCACCCTGGGCTGGAACAAGCGTTCTTGACAATCGCATCTCTGCCTGAGCAGAAACTTCCACCAGAGACAGGCTGTGAGGATGTGCCAGGCAGCTGGTAAAGGGCAAACGCTGGGCAGGAGTAGGTATGGTGACCGAGCAGTTAACTTTAATTAGGAGGAAATATTTACATGAAGGTGATGTCACACAATGGTGACTGTAAACAAATCTATTATAGTCACTGACAGCACAAAAATGACACAATTGTGGAATAAGCTCATTTCCTGAAAACCTTTTTCTCCAGCTTGCCTTCCCCTATGGGAACCCCAGGTGGGCAGGTGAGGAGAAAGAGCTTCCAAGGAACATCATTTCTAGCTGAATTTCATTCTAACAAACTCCTAAATTTTCTCTTTGTCTCCTGTCTTGTTTTCTCCAAACTCTTCACATTTCAGCCAGGACTTTTCTTCTGCAAACGCAAATCTGATTGCTTGTCACTCTGTCCACAGTCCTTCCATAATTTTCCTTGTCTCCACCTTCTCACTGGCCTCAAAGTCCATCCTTAGTTGGCCCTGCCTCTGCCCTCAGGTCACACCCCTTCCCCCGCTACACAGCAGGCGACTGCCTAGCTACCCAATCACCAAACTTTCTCAGCGCCTCTGCTCTTGCCCTAGGTTCCTTCCACCAGGAACTTGCTATCCAGGCCCCACTTCCTCCAACGTTACCTATAACAATCAGTTTAGGCCTCAAGTCCTTACAAATCTTTCCTAGATCAACCCTTGTGAGTTCAAACCTTCTCGTGGAGAGCCATCACCCTGTGTCCTTCGTGACTATAGACGCTGTCACACTTGCCTTTGCCATTATTGGTGTCTCTGTCACCTACAGGCTTCTTGGGGACAAGGGCTATATTCCAGTCATATTGGTAGTGTCAGCGTCTACCCTGTTATGGAACTGGTGCTCAATCAATAATTTTTGAGAGAATCCATGAAGGAAAGACTGAGCCATACTTTAGTTTTATAGACTAGAGACAGTAAAAATACCAGTGATTGCCAGATGCCTGGGGGAAGGGAGGAGCAGAGAGAGGGGAGGGGGGACAGAGGAAGGAAATGAGGGAGGAAGGGGTGTATAAATAAGTAGAAGACAGGACACAAATAAGTAGCAGTGAAACTCTTCTGTATAATACTGTAATTACAGATATATGACATCAATCATCTGTCAAAACCTACCGACCTGTACAACACAGAGTGACCTTAATGTAACTGCCAACTTTTGTTAAAACTAATATATCATCGGAAGACGTGGACTAACCTAATACAGATGTTAATAAGAGGACTCTGTGTGCAAGGGAGAGGAGGGGATACGGGAATGCTCTGTCCTTTTGGTGCAACTTTTTTTGTAAACCTAAAACTGCTCTAAGCAATGAAGTCTGTTAAAATTAAAACACAAAACCAAACAACAACAAAAAACTCAGCCCCAGTCACCCTGCATGGGCCGGAGCCGCTCTTCACAGTTGGGCGACTGGCCTGTCTATCCCTCTGCCTCCTCGGGAGACGCGGAGATACTCCTAGCTCCACACCAATGCAACGTGACCTTAACACCTGCATCCTGGGTCCTCTCCCCGCAGCTTCCCTTCTCCACACCCCCAGGACCAGTCAATCATGTGACCATGTCAATCACGTGACCATACTTGTCTTGCTCTTCATTCCCGAAACAGGCCCACACTTTCCCCCGGAACTCCCCAGGCTCTGGAGTGGGCCTTGACAGTGGTCTTTATGTTAACACACTATCTTTGCTCAAGGCTTATTAAAACTCAGATGGTTCCCTAAGACTTTTGTGCAACCTTTGATATCCTAATCAGCCTCTGCTCCCTCCGTCCACCATACTCTATCCCAGAAGAGAAGACAAAACTGACAAAGAAAGGTGGAAATCCCCAGTGTCTCACCTGTGGCCTTCCTGTCGTCTGTCACCCCACTTACACTCCAGACTGGAGCCAGTGGCATCTTTGCTGCGTCTTAAAGGCTAGTGGTCTGGAGGCCTTTCTCCTCTACATGTTCTACAAGGACAAGGAGAATGCTGGGACTCTAACCCGTCATCCTTTGGAGGCTGGGAAAAGGCTCAGCTCACTGTTAATAATTTATCTGTGTAGTAAAGTACGGAGGGTTGTTATCATTGTTCAGTTATGGGGATAAGGTAGGCAAGCCAAAACCTTCGCTGAAAAAAATGTGGGTACATTTTGTTTCAGCTGGTTCCAAGGGTCAGAGATTGGGGTCAGAGCTTGCTCTCATGGGTCTGTTCAGTTTGGCTTGGGCTGGGGAGTAGGGGAGAGGACATTAAGTCTTTTCAGAGTCTAAGCAAAAAGCAAATGATAATTTTGAAAGAAAATACTAATAACCCTCAAATTTCCAGAAAAGGAAGTCCATCAATATTTGTGAAATGCAGGCACTGAAAAAGACAAAAGAGCATGGGTCATTCTGGGGTCATACCCGCGAGTTCTCTATGGAGCCCACACTCCACAGTGGGCCAGCCTGAGAGGTTTGAGCTCGATCCTATAGGCAGGGAGGAGGCCATGAGGTTTTCTGGGAAGTGACAAGAATGTGACAGGATGAAAGGAAGTGAAGAGAGGAGATGAAATAGCAAAAAGGCAAAGGGAATGAAAAAATCATCGTCTTTGTTTCTTAAAGGTTCTTGCTCACACGCTGGTCGCCTTCTCAGAAACTGGACACAACTAGACAAAAGGGCCTTATGTAAGCGCCAGCACATGTTGGTGCTGAAGGCCATTTGGGACTCTGGAAGTGTCCAAGCCCTGACTCCCTTGAGGAGAATCACCGCCGTATATCCTAGCCTTTTCTCTTCCTCCAACCAGCAGAGGCCAGAAGGGAAACTTGAAACCACGATGGGGGCTAGCTAGGGCCAGGAGATACCTACCTTGTGCCCAGGAGTGCCCCCGTCGTGAGGGTCTTGCCCTAGCCTCCAACTCACTAGGTTGGCAGTAGTAGTGCCAGCTACTCCACAGCCTTGAATCCTGACACATCACAGGTATCCACAAATGCCTGGTGAAGATATGGTGAAGGGCACTTGAGCTACAGCTTCTGGAAGTTGTCCCTCAACCTACCTGTGGTCACCATTCTCTTCTTGACATCGTAGCCCATCCTCCTCTGGCTGCCTGGAGAGTTATAATGCCCAGGGAACGCTGGGGGTGGAGGTGGCAGTGTGAAAGTCATAGCTTTCCTTTCTACCTTCCTGCCTCTGCATGAGAGGATGCCCAGGGCCTAGTCAGATGTCACAACCCTGGGAGATTGGCTCCAAGTTTTCTGAAGGAGGCGTGGCAGGCTTGCATGATGTCTTAAGCAATTCCCTGAATCCTTGAGGATAAAACAGGAAAGAAATCAACTGGGTTTTGCTCATTAGAGTAGAAATGCCCAGTGTGTTCCGGCTGTCCGTGTTTCTGGTCACCCAAAGAAACTACTGCAGTGGCATTGGGGAGAAAAGAAGTCCTCTTTTTCCTTTGAGGAGGTGCCAGTGACTGCCCTATTTGGAGGCTCTTACAAAATCGCACTCAGAAATGTGAAACTCGTTCGGCCTTGGCCTATTTTGCCTGAAGGTGAAGGAGTCTTGCACTGGGGGAGAGAGTAACATAACCAGCCAGGGAATTGTAAGGAAAGCAGTTACAGGACAGGGGTAGGCAGGGACTTCAGTGAGCAAAAGTGAAACAAAAATCAGAGCTAGTTGGATGTTTCAGAGAATTGTTTCTGCTAAAATAACCTTCCTCACTTCCCAGGCTGCCACCTGAGGATTGCTGAGTAGGAGGGAGATGTGGAGACCGGGGAGGCTATGCTTGGGAGACTGGGCAGGACCCCAAACCTCCAGCAGAGCACGTGAGTGTGTGTGCAAATGGAGGAAGTAAAGGCCAACCAAGCTCTCTCCAGAGGAAATGGGTTGGGGGAGGAACAACTTTCTTCATCCTCGGGAAGAACCACTTTTCATTGACCCCAACATTTTTTTATCCAAGGTAAATCAATTTACTAAGAACTTCAAGCTTGATGAGAAACAAAAAGTCACAAAAGGGAAAAGGTAGAGGATGAGACCAGCTCTACCCACGCGCTTGGAGAAAGTCACAGACACACTGGAAGTGTTTGAAGCGACAATCGTTTTTTTTTTTTTTTTTTGCTTTGAACATTAATCAGCCGCAGGGTCAACCCCTCCCTTTCTGGCTGCTCCCTAGGTCTACCCAACTGCCAGGATGCCCTGTGGGAAGGTTCTCTCATTGCTCAGATCTGCAGCTCAATTAGGGCTCAAGCGCATGATTAAAATTCAGTTGAATGTCGTCCTTGCTGAGTTTGCTTAGGTGGCACCCCTCAACATTTTGGCTTCACTTGTGACCAAAATTATATTTCTGTCATCACACCCATTTAGTCTTTAAAGCTGGAGGGCTTGTCTGGATGAAGGTTGAAGCCAAACCAGCTAACTAACTCAACACCAGCCCCGAGAGTGCACTCTTGAGGCCTGTAGTTGAGACTCACTTCCTTCTAGAAGTTTCCATCACCACTAAGTACTGCTCAGAGCATGGATCCTTAGCCAATTTGTGGACACAAGCAAAGCCCAGGAGGCAAAGTTCAGACCCCTTATCCCTTGGATTTGCCACCTGGGGTCTGCATCAGCCTCTGCGGGCACTCTGTGCATGCAAGGGTATGAAGTCTGGGATGGGCAAGCCCAAGGGGCAACACTCATCCTGGCAAGAGGGAAACCAGCCTCTAATGCTGAATACTGGCCCTGTCGATGGGGGAGCATTCCGGAGGTGCTGGATTGTTTCACTAGGCAGCCCTTTAGTCTCACCTAGAACCTTCCTTCAGACTCCTTTTGGGACCACCATGATGGAGCAGTAGTCTAGGCAATCCAGTTCTACTTCAGGAATTTTCCAAGAAGGTTGATAAATTTTATACTTCTCTTGTAGACATTTGCAGGCTCCTGAGGGTGGGCAGTTGAGAAAGCCTTGTCCCAGGGGAAAATTCCCTTGTCCTGTTCTAATGGTGCTGGCTCTGCACCCTATCAGAGTATTGCTTAGTAAACTCTTCTTACACATGCCAGTGTAAACAGACAGATGCTTTATTACATCATGCCCTTGACTCTATGGAACATTCCTCCAGTCTCTAGTGAAGCCGTGGAGCAGGGAATGTTCAGTGGGTCCCCTGCATAGAAGATGCTCATGGAAGTCTTATTTCCTCAGATGGATATAGCATTCCCAACACTTTCTCTCTTCCCTTCTTCATTCTCAAACCTAAGAATGTGAATTCCTGACCTTAGTTCCTCTGTACTTGTTATTTAGTAAACTAGTCATTGCATCTTATTTTATTTTTTATTTGCAATCACGTAGGAGACAGGGGTTCTTAAAAGAGGAAAATATTTTGACTGCTCAAACAAGTATTTCCTTGGGCTCCCTGCATTGTTTTTATTTCTAAATTCCACCTCTTGGTCTTTCTCTTTCCCTCCTGCCCCTGCAAGCCTACTTGCTTTGTGTTATAAAAGCAAGTCCTTGGACTGTGTTCACAGCACCTCTGAGGGAGGTGTCCTCAGTGAACTGCACATGCTCGGTAGGTGTGTGACCATCTGCTTGTGACAAGGAGTCTGAGGCCTTTCCTGCAGTCAGCAGAGCTGATCCCCTTGAAGTCCCAAATAACAACCACCACCACCGCAATAACAGCAGCTAAGTTTCAAGGAGTGGAGCGTGTGCCACCCCCCTGTGCCGGGCTGTCCCTGCCAGGAGGGATTTTGGTTTCTCCAGGACTGGGCACAAGAAAGCAGGGTCCCTTGATTGGGGATAGTAACATACAGGCTTCTTTTCCTCGGAAGTTGGGCAAAAGCATAGAACTGTGGCTCAGAATCACCCAGCCTCACCGAAAGGTTACGGTGGCTCACGGAGTTCACAAGTCAATGGGCTGTTCTCATATGTAAAGAAATACAAGAAATGCAAAGATCAGCTGACAGAATTCCACGGGGACCACATTTCCTCTCTCCCCCTGAACCAGGCTGTGCTATTTGAGAGCATTTTCAGTTTAACATATCTCAGCTGTGGAGGTGGGTAGGATGCAAGGTATCTGGTGAAAACACTCTGTTCTGAAAGGAAGAGCTGAAGCCACTTAGTCGGTACTGTACGGTTAGGAATAATTGCCAGTAATCTCCCGTGATTAGGTTATGACAGAAAGGGTTTCAAGGTGTCATTTTTGCAACTATAAAATTACCTTAAATGAGGTGAAATTTAGGGAAATGAAAAAAGTTTTCTAAAAACTGGAGGGGTTCACGCTACGTGAAATAAGTAGGAACGAAAAAGATGACTCTCGCATGGTGTCACTTAGATGTGGGCTATAGAGAAACAAAACAAAGGGTCACTCAAAACCAAGCCAATAAAACCCTAGAAATCTGTTGGTAAAGTTAAGATTACTAGGGGTGAGGGGGAATGTGGAGAGCAAACTGGGATGGGGGCCGTGGACTATTGTAGCTGATTTATTCCCTATAAATTCCAAGTTTGTACTCCAAGGCATCAAAATTTCCAAAAATATATCATCACACTAAATGGAGACCCAAGACTGAATTGATTTGAGAATTCTTTAATAAACTGTCAAAACAACAACAACAAATAAACATGGGCGGGGGGCGGGGTGGTTGGCAGAGACCAAGCCAGCCTGGAAGCATGGATTAGAAAATGTGACGTTTCTTCCCCTCCATCAAGGTCCTCCCAAGCCCAGTGTGGAGCTGATGGATGGGGTCCCGCACTGGACAAAAGGTGGTGCTTTGGATCTGGCTGGTTTTTAAGTGACAGCAAGTGATGACATGGTAGGAAGACCAGTAGGAACCCTAGTAGTCTCAGGTTCTGGCCATTTCCCCCAGATCCTCACTTCTTTCTTTGTAATAAAGGGATAAAATGACTTCGGGGAGCATTGCGAGGGCTGGAAATAAGATATTTCATGTCCCTGTTCCACAGGAGTCACTTCGTAAGTGGCTGCTAGATTAGTCAATGACCTTAGACATAAGAGCAAACTGATGTCTTGGCCACAAGCTGCCCCAGGATCTTCCCTCTGAAAGCCCTGTTTGTTCTAGGAAGAGAAGAGGTTGCTAGTCATTCTCAGAATATAACACCCCTCAGGGCAGTGACTCTGTCTACCTGGTTTGCTGACTGACAATTGCTTTGCCTGGCAGCCAGTGAGAGGGTGCCCCAAAATATACTCTTTGGAAAGCCCAGCAGCTTAATTTCCCTTTGTGAGTTTTTACCCATAAGGAAATGGAGACACTTTCATGAGCACATTCTCCAAGGACAAAGTGCTTCTTTACCAATCTGGCATGGAGGGAAAATACTGGATTTTCCGGGCCTTATGTAGTATCAGCACACTAAGACTGTGGACCTAATTCTAACCTAAGAATGGTACCTTGCTTTAGAGGGTGCTCTCCAGCTTAGACAGACCCTCGCATGTCTGGCCCAGCTGAACCCTCCTTGTGGGATGTCAGATCAAGCAGTACCAGTCCACTCGGTAACAAGAAGCCAGTGTCCAAAGGCCTAACAGATTTGTCCAAGATCACATAGGTGAATAGGCACAGGGTTAGAACTCCAGTGCGGGTCATATTTCATCCTTCTTGCTCAGGACACTGTTTATATGAGACCCTGCTCTTTCTCCCAATTTTTAGTTGATGGCACTAGCAAATTCCATAGCTCAATAGCCAGGTCTGGAGAGAACTTTATCTATCTCTACTAGCCTGTGTAACTGTGAGCAAGTCACTTGCATTCTCTGAAACTCAGGTTCTTCTTTTAATGGGGATAATAAGGGAAGCCTCAAGAATCATGGAGAGTGGAAGCAATAATGACGATAGAGTTATTAACCTGGTATCTAACACATACAAGTGATAAAATTCAATGATTCATTTCACTATTACCGTAGTAATTTGTTCTTGCAGGTCCCGCTTCCTCCATGAGGCTGGGAAGCGAGCCATGGAGCAGAAGCAGAAGCATCATGTGGCATCTGACAGAGAACCAGAGGCCAAGCCCTGGCATGGTGCTTCTCAGTCACATGGCCATGGTCTTGCCACTTTGCTTTTTGTCTTAGTCTCTTTACCTCTGAAAACTGAGGCTAATACTTTATACCTGCTGGGTGACTCTGTGAATGGAATGGAAAGTAAATTCCCTGGAAGTATTCTGTGGAGGAAAATCATTAGAGTGGGCAGAAACCCACCTACTGGAAGCCGTTTCTGCTTCCCCTGTGTTTTGACAATGAAGTATATTGCTAAATGACTTTCTGTCTCACAGGATTGGCCGAAAACTTTGGTCCATCTTCTGTAACTCAGGAAAACTATGTAACACAGAGATAAGAGTTTAATCTCTCACTTGGTACCATCTTGAGAATCCATAAGAGTGACATAAACATACCAAACATAGTTTTGGAGCAAGGGAGTAAGATGTAAAGGGGAGATGGGATAATTAACTGGATGTGGAATTTTTACCAGAGTTGTCAGAGGTCAATCTTTTTGGGTGGTCTCAACAACACAAAAGAAGGGGCTCCTGGCACTGATGAGAACTTGTTTAAGTTAGTAGCTTGGAGGATGACTGATGCGAACTGCAAATCAATCTTTATGGCAAAGGTCTGTGCTGACATGGAACACAGACAGGTTTACTTGATTGTTTACCAAGATGCCCAGGAACTTGAAGAGTTCTAAGAAGACACTCAAATCTTAGGGACATCATTGATTTGAGGGAACATGGCTCAGTCTTTTGCAAAGCCATGACCCTGAAAAATAGGTATTCAAGTGTTCAATCCTTGAGTGATTTCTTGTACAAGGAAAGTCAAAGTAGAAAGAAGTTAATCTCTCCATGGAGTTCATTTCCAAGTTTTGGCTTTGAATCATCTTCTAGACTTTCTAGCAGGGTCTAGCCAAGCCATTATTGCTGCCTCTCAACACTGCAACAGGAAAACAAACTGATAAGTTATCTCTGCTTTATATACAGCCTCCCTATGGCAACAAGAGCTGGATCCAGTTTTGCAAATGCTTCTGAGAAATTTGTCATTTGACCAGGGAGACATTTATGGAGGTTTAGTCACTCATGCAAATTTTTTGTTTTACTCTATCATGTTACTACTGGTAGCATCACATTGTCTGAAATTTGCTCTGCTATTGGGACACTTTAACTCACAGTTTCCATGTATATTGTGCATAGTTTTGTTTTGCTCTTACCCAAGAAACTGGGAAAGGCCTACTATGACAACTGATTTTGACATGTGCTTCTTAAACACTAGCTCTGTGCAAGGAAGGGGAATCCTGAACCAAGAATAATGCATGCCAGAGTAGCCAAGAAAGAGATAAAGTCTCTCCATAGAAAGTTATTCAAATGCTCACAGCCCCCTCTCCTTAAGGAATTGTCACTGTAGTTAAAACCAAACAAGATGTCCACATATAACATAAAGGACTCTACTCAAAGGGCCTTTACCAGGAAATATCAGAGACATGGTATGGAAGGATATGGGAAGACCCTGGGCCCATTTTTTAAATCTACAATATAATAAACGAAATACCTTTCCATGTTCTACCTTGTGAACATGGTAAGAGGACTCAAGCTGCTGGGGGTGTTTGTCAGACATGTGCACATAGTAGATTCTATCTGTATATTCAACATACATTCACATTTCACAGGTATGAAAATGAACAAGATGACAACTACTTCTCCCTAGGAGATTGAATTTCCTTTGCCAAACAGAATACATGACTATGATAAAATAGAATACTAAGCTGTTTTTGCAGGTCAGTGCTTGTAAACTATTTCACAAAACCTTAGAGCTGGAGGAAGCTTCAGAAGCCACGGAGTCCAGTCTCAGACATCATGCTCTTATTCTACTTTAGTCCCACCCTCCAATAGTTATTCCACCCTTAGACACTGGGGAAAGAGAGATCAGTGCTATGCAGAGCAGTTGCAGTTCATTGAAAGTTTTTTCTGTATTTTGTTAGCTATGTCCTGGGGAAACATTTCCCACAGTGCTGGTTCTAGTCTTTGGAGTAAATCCTCCTCCTCCTACACCATACATATTTGATGTTGAATTTCCAGTAAATATTGATTCCTAGTAAGCTGTTAAGGAGCTATAGATATTCAAATCACAGTAGATGAGCTGTAAAACCACAACGTTTGAGTCATGTTGTAAAAGTATATTTAACATTTGGGCTTCCAAAGAAAATGATACTCTGCTCCTTTGGTAAGTCCAAAGTAAGAAGAAGCCCTAGGGCCTGCTTGGATGTTATTAATATCAACGCATAAAGAGAAACAGTTGTAGGACCTGTCTGTCCTGCTTTACTTCAGTTTACACTCGTGTCTTTTCAGTTCTTTCCATGGATATTTAAACAAAACCCAACAATCAATATTTATCAGGCACATAATGTCTCTATTTATATTTTCAGTCTTTAATTTTCAATATCTTGGGTAGCAAATACAGCTGCAGCATTTGCGGCATCTTAAGAGATCTCAGTCAAATCTGCTAAAATTCTTTCCAGTTCCTCCTAGTACTTCTCTGCTCTTAATGGGTCAAAGGTGACAGTTCCAGATATCTGAGTTTCAAATAGCCATGAAAAATAAAGAGAAAGATATTTGAACACATGACTAAGAAGTACCCTTCATTTCTTGTCCCCAAGGTCATCAATCATTTCAGTTTCAAACTTGGCCAGTCATCAAACCTCTTCTGGAAAATAGCCTTTTACCTGCTGACACTACCATCAATGGAACCCAGAGAAATGCATAAAGATCTCTAGCTCTAGTGAGAATAACGGGTGTAGTTAGGACTTGAATGTCAGAGTGCTCAGGATCACTTAACTAGTTGTGTGAACTTAAGCAAATTACTTCACTACTTTATGCTTCAGTTTCCTCCCTCACAAGATGGAGGTAATAATATGAAAATTCACTAAGTGCTTCTAAAGGATATATTTCCATCGAGTGATCTGTAATCAAAACCAGTGTGGTGGTCACTAGCATTTGAAACAATCTAACAGAGAAACAATCTAATAGTGAAAATCTAGTCTTAAACTAACCATAACTACCCTGAACCACAGATCAAAGCTTTTATGCAGCATATTCAAAGCTTTTTACAGTCTAACCTCAATGTATTTCCCTAGCCATCTTCACTGTCACTTTTTCCTACTTCTCAGTGTGCTCTGCTCATCACACTACCTTAATTACCCAAAATATCCAGGACATGAGAATCTCTGTAAATATGTACATGTTATTTCCTCTCATAGAAACTCCTCCTTACACTCTCTTAGGTTCTTCAATAACTGCGCCACCCACTCCAGCGACTGTATAGCAGCTGTTACTTCCACTACATTGTGTGTTACTAGAAGGTAGAAAATGGTCACGTTATCAGATTGGTGCCCAGCACAGCGTCTGCACATGGTGGGTGGGCAACAGCTATTTGTAAATGATTGAATGATTAAATGAAAATATTTTAGGCAAGTTTCATAAGAGCAGTGATCACAATATGGCTCCTTTCTACTTTAGAAAAATATGTCAGGACATCTGTTTGAAACTAAACCAATAATAAAAGATACTAACAATAAAGCTCTCACTAAAGACAAGAATGCAATAAAGTCCTAGACCATTCCTATATTCCTTTGAAAGCCGGAAATACATTCAAGTGGCAATTATTTTGTGTCCCTGAAAATTTCAGTGGAAATTCCTCTGTTAATGGAGCGTCTGCTACCTGATAATCAGATGGTAGATGTTGCATAATGGTCCCATTCTTGGCCTTGTTCTTAAACATGTTATAAATCCTTGATGGCCTCTAATTGTCAGCTGTTCCCTGAGTAGAAACTGCTCCCAAAGGGCACTATGAAAGGAGAGGATTTGAGCCAATCGCATCTTTCATCTGCCACTGGAAGGAACACCAATGACTAAGCCACCTTGTTGACATGTTGCCTCAAATGTTCCCTTGTTTGAGAATGAGTCCTTCAGATAGACTGAATTGTCCTTGCTTCAGGCAATAAAAGGTAGTAGATTCTTGTGCAGCAGAAGTTGGGTTCTTGGCAAAATACAGTTAAAAAAAATCCACGAGGTACCATCAAATATCTGGTTATGCCAGGGCTATAGTAACTACACAAGATGCCTTGCTGAGTAAGACCTTTTGCTGAGTGAGTGACTAGCAAGACACAATGGATGGAGGAAAAGAGCCAAGGACCCCAGACTTCTTTAGCTCCTATCCATAATGTTAGGGACATTGTCATGATAGCTCTGAAATCAAGACAAGGAAGTGGACAGTATCCTGCCATGCTGAAACTTTGGACCTAACACCATGCTGCTCATTTGTGGTCTGAAGTATTGTCTACCACTCACTGGAGTAAAGGAAGCAAAAACCCACAGTGACAGTTAACACAGATCTGATGAGGCTCTGTGCTAGTCTATCATGCCCGTGTGTAGGGAGAGCTAATTCATATGGAACAAAGTACCAGTAGGACTAACGTCTTGAGTATGATTTCCTGATAACAAAGCTGCTCTTTTCATCCAATGGGCAAGTATGGAAATTTTGTGTCTTTATCAAAATTTCAGTAATTGCTATACTAAATAATTTGGGCAGATTTTTGTTCTTTCTCTCCTTGAACCTTTATCTTTGCTTAGTATCCTTGGTGTTAAAAGTCCAGATTGAGAAAGTCAAGATTGATTTATTGTTTGAGGGTCATGCAGAAAACAACCCAAAGAATGAAATGTTTAGCTATGTTTTGAAGGTCATGAGCAGGGTCCTCCTATTTCCTTGAGGTTATGCGTTTGACAATTCAACCACCCTTAGATGGGAAATACATACTGTATAGTCAGGCTTGTGATGTTTGTGTCTGTACCGAATCTGTAAAGTCTTTTTCTGATAATTCTTGAAACAATATATTATAGTAAAGATTTATAGAGCATTTATACTAAAAGAGATATTAGAATAATCTGGAGATAATTTAAATTATAAGGGAGGATGTGTGTAGTTTATATGCAGGTCTATGCCATTTCATTATAAGGGACTTACTTATCCATGGTTTTTAGTATGGGAAGGGTTCCCATAGATACCAAGGGATGATTGTATTACTCTTCAAGAGAAACACTCCAGTTTTTCACTATCCATAAAGACATGCGGTAAGGGAGGAAAAAGAAGGAAAACTCTAGACAATACCAAAAACCATGACCTAGAGTCAGTCCATAGTCGGAAACTGTAAGAAATGTCAGGACGAACATGGCCCATAATATTGAATGAGAATCATCATTATTAACCAATACATGATTTTCTGTTGGAAACAAAACCAAACTATTGGCTTCAAAGAAGGTGTGAAGACAATTCACTCCTCTCCTGAAAAGAGTCTAGCTACTCCTCTGTTGAATGGAACCATCTTCAGTCTGGCAGGGCACCCCTTCTAGATCTGTATGAAAATATCAGCCCCCAGAAAATAGTGAAGTTAGACAGTACAAATCTTAGCAGTGGCACACTAAGTCACAGAACACATATTCACAGTACAGAATAGGGAAGCAGTGGAGAAAGGAAGAGGGCATCCCAAATATGTTGATTTTTTTTTGTGTTCTCTACTTAGAGTGGAGGAGAATTAGCAGTAGGGGAAGAGCAGATCCTATCTCAATACACAAAAAGTACATTTGCAGCATTCTGCCTTGAAGCTGATATTGAACTAGAACATGTCATTCTGCCCTCCAGCTGTGGACCAGAAAACTTACAGCCTGGTACATATTGAGCTGGTCTAGGAACACATTGCACATGCTATGTGTTCCCAAATATTAGGTCTCAGTAGATTGGTTGTCATTCCTGGATGAGTAGGCATGAAAAATAAATAGCATAGACAGTGAAAAAAGTGCTAACAAGGGAACTGAAACATCATCTTAAAGACAATTTTAGCGAACTGTGATCTTCAAATGATGTAGAAAAAGTGCACAGTGTAAAAGGACAGGCAGCCATTATGAGATAAAAGGATGGAAGGAAAAAGATGCCGGGTGAGGTAAGGAGAGATTGTTGGGAAACCCAAAATGATGAGTATTAACAATAGTATAACAATGTTCATTGAAGACAGTAAGAGATAAAATTGATACTACAGAAAATGCAATCAGGCACTCTCTAAAATGTAGATTTCCTATATTATATTCCCTAAGAGGAATAAATGAGATGTGAGATGGTAGATACATGAAATGGGAGCTGGAATCGAATTAGTGCTAATCTGTATTTATCAAAAGAGACCAGTGATGACAACGAGATAGCTAAAGTGGCAGAGAGACAATACCAAATGTTCCTGAGAATACAGCACAACTGAAACTCTCACAAATCACTGTTGGTGGTTAAAATGGCACAATCATTTTGGAAAACTTCTGGCAGTTTTTTAACAGTTAACTATACATTCACCCTTTGACCTCAAAGTTTTGCCCTTACATAATTATCCAAATGAAGTGAAAACTATATATACAACAAACATAGCAAGAACATTTATAGCAGCTTTATTTACAATAGCTCCAAACTGGAACCAGTCCAGGTATCCACAAGCAGGAGAGTCAATAAGCAAATTATAGTGTATTCATATGCCAGAATACTGCTCAGCAACAAGTGAAATGAATTACTGATATAAACAACCACATGGACACCTCTCAAAAAAGAAACAAAAACCAAAACAAGACAACAACAACAACAAAATTAACCACCATACAAGTCCAGGAGGAAAAACAGGTTACTCAATAAGAAACAAAATATGGATGAAACCTGATTTTTCCACACACGTCATTCTTTATGTTGAAAGCTAACGAAATTAATTCAAGCAAATCAAGGAATTACTGTTTTTTATATATATACACACATACATATATATACACACTTACATAAAATATATAAAGGAATTACTGTTATATATATATATACTGTTTTTAAATATATTTATAAAGGAATTACTGTTTCATATATACACACACACAATTTGAACTATTTATATTTTTAACTTGAGTTATAATTGACATATATTAGCTTCAGACATAAAACATAATGATTTAATAAATTATTTAATTAATAAATTTATAAATTGATTTAATAAATAAGTTTAATAAATATATTGTGAACTGATCACAACAATTAAGTCCATCTCCACACATAGCAACACAATTTTTCCTTTGTGATTTCTTCCTTTCCTTTATTTCCTCTTAACAATTTTCATGCAGTAATTCTTGAACATATCCTTTAGCTTCCTGAGGAATGCATTGTAAATAGGATTACCTTGTTGAATAAAGGAAGTAATTCATAAAGAGAAGTCATGTAAATATAAAATATTTATTTATAGTAACTTGAATAGGTCGTGTTAAATTATTCTTATAATACTGAGGAAAAACATTGGAAGGAAATAAAAATGGATTAAACTTCTCGTCTTTGAATGATGAAGTTATTCAAACGTACCATTTCATTATGAATTTGATTAGAAAAGTGAATGGTTATGTCTTTGATTTTAGTAAGTATAAAATAGAGTAGAAGTGTTTTGGAAAACCTAAGTGCAATCACTTATAAAAATAAAAAAGAGGATGACTATTTCCTAAGTTAAAAAAATAATAGCAAAATGAAAACTATTGTTTTTTAGCAAAAATATAAAAATAATGAATAAAAAGGAGAATACATAACAAACTGAAAAAGATTAAATTAATATAATTTTTACTGTTATAACTGATGTAAATTTTCAAATAAAAGAAAAATACTTCTGTGGTCAAATACATTTTAGGAATGCTCCATTAAACTCGGTTAACTAGTTGTTTAATTGCAGGTCTCAGGCTGTTAATATATTAATGTAAATTATGTATCCCTGCAAGAGAGGATTTCATTTCAAGCATTTTTAAAGTTTATTTTGTTAGCTTTCACAAAATATACTCTGGAAAATGTTAAACAAAGAGCATCCTTCTTAAAATTGATGTTATGGCAGGATGCTCCCTATTTTAATTATTATTTGATGAAGTTATGGCCAATGCTGTGAGACATCAAATAAAATTTAGATGCAGCTTTTGAAATAAGGAAAATCAATATTACTTGCAGATACCATTATTACAAACACTTATAATCAACTACAAACTCTTAAAATGAATCACGAGTTAAATACTCAGATATAAGGAAAATATATATAGTAGTATTTTTTCTATAGTTCAGCAATATCAGAGAGAAGATATGAAAGATCTATGCATAATAGTAAACTAAAATTATTACATATATAAGAATAACAAGAAATGTATAGGCTTTAGGTGAATAAAGCTATAGTGCTTTAATAAGAAATATAAAAAAAATTCAAGTGGTCAGATGTTTAATACTTTTTTGATGGGCTGACTCAATTTATTAAAAGAATGTCAACTCTTACACAACTCATCTATAGATTTAATACATTCTGAGTCAAATTACTAGTGGGAGATTGTGTGTGCTTATACAGACACCATTATTACAAATACTTAACATCAACCACAAACTCTTAAAATACACATACACACCACACGCACACACACAGTGTCTAACACATAACACTAAATATTTATTTGGTGAATGAACAATTTAAGGGTGATCACAATGGAAAACACTGATAGACTTCAAGTCATAAAATTTATAAATCTGTCAAAAATTAAAAAAAAATAGTTAAAGGCAAACACCAAATTGGGAAAATATCTGTAACAAATACAGACAATAGACTGATAACATTAAAATGTAAAGAGTTCATTTTAAAAAAACTAATAGTATAATTTTTAAAGTCAAATAGAAATCTTGATACTTGACATAAAAAGTAATTCAAAGAAGGAGAAATATAAAAGGTAGTAATGTATGAAAAAATTAATTATACTTAGTAATCAAAGAAAAGAAAATCAGTATTATTTTAGACTTACCAAATTGGCAAATTTAGTACATTCATATATAATGGCATATTTAAAAAAAACATGTTTTCAGGCACTAGTGACATTTATATATATTGCTGGTTATTATGTAATATTAAGTTTAAATAAGGGGTTTTGAAAAATGTTAGGATAATATAATCCTAATTTAAAAAAAAATGAGAGAGGAATAAAATATCACCATATACTAACAGTGATTTTTTTTTCCTGGGCAGATTTATGAATGATATCAGTTTTCTTTATTTCATTCTATAATGTCAGAAAGTTATAAAATTTTAAGCCTATATGAAAATACTTTTTTTCTAATCTTTCACCAACTTCAGGGAGCCACTCATAATATGCTGAACAGCAAGCATTTCTATTCCTACACAAAATTACCTTCTTCCACTTTAAAGTACCAAATGAAACTGAGCTTTTTTAGACTACATTGATCAGAAAACAATTCTTCTCTTGGGACAAAGTGAGTCTTGAGTAAAAAGTAGGCAAGTAAAAGAACAAATCTTTAAATCCTAATAGGGTACTTAAGACTCACTATTCAGGACTGATCAGACTCGAGGTTAAAACCAGTTGGCTTACTAGAAATAATTCATGGTCATAGAAATACCAAGTAGATTCTAAGGAAAATTGTCTTTTGGACTGGTCCTCATCCTCTGAAATATGTGTGTGAGATTCCAAATTATTACGACTCATTGACAGGTGTCAATCAAGTTGCTGGTAAAATATTTAATCTATATGTTCTTGGGGAAACATGGAATGTGTGATGGTATTTGGGTCTGGGCCATCTTCCAGTCTATAAATTAAAAACTGTATTAGCCAAGTCACAGTGGTTGTTCATATGTTTTACTGACTGTTCCTTAACTTATGAGTCCATAGGCATCTACTGTCACCTCCCTCAATATTTTCCAAAAGATAGCCGGAGAGGTTTTTCTGAAAAGTATCAATCAGATCACATTATCCCTCTAGCTTGAACACCCCAGGTTTCCCATTGCTCCTTGAGAGCTGGCTGTAGACTAGTCTTTCATTTTCTAACTTTTCTCATAGTTGGTTTGAACATGGTGCAAACTATGTTTCTTTTTTCCCTCCATACTTTCTCCTGCCACAGTACCTTTGCATGTGTTATTTCTCTTGCTGAGAAAACTCCTACTTCCTATTTTGATATCAGGGCAACCGAGTTCTCAGAGTTGCTGTCTTAGAGACTAACATACCTTTTCTTTGTTGTCCTTACCATTCTTACACATGTCCATGAATTTGATTGGCATCTGCTTCCATATTATATTTTATGGAATAGATGGGCTGAGATCATTCTGCTCACTGTTATTTCCCTAGCATTCAGTAATGTCTAAATGGTTTGATAAATGCTTGTTTAGGGTTTTTGCAGGATGATTATACAAATTTTAATTTAAAATTTTGGCAGAACTTTTACTGACAACACAGTCCTTCTATAACTGATCTTACTAAAGTCAGGTGAACTTTCCCATTGGGTCAGGAGACAGAGGAGAGAATCCAATGCAAAGGTAGATCTTTCCAGATTAGTAATGTAGTCTTGTCTGGGCGGTAGAGCTGGTCAAGTTATTTAGCCAATTATGCTATATTATGTCCCAGATTATCTTATCCCACAGTAGGAGGGTGGTTGTGTAAATGCTTTGCATGGTTGGTATCCATCAGAGACAAACTCTTACCAGAACTCTCTACCCTAAATTACTATAGGATCATTCATAGGCAAAGCATGCTAGTTCTGTTCTTGCGCTTTCAACACTTCAGAAAGCTTGCTTGTGGTCTCAGCTAAGATTTAAAGGAATTATGGAACATATAAATGTATTAGTAGCCAGTTCAGAGTATTTTGCAAGAGTCAGTGTTATCTTTTCATGCAGTCCATTTTGCTCCCATAAAAACCCTCTGGTTTTTCTCCATTTCTTCTCTACTTCCATACTTTTTACTTTGTTTATTGCTTGTCACAGTCAAAAGGTACAATTGGGCACCATTAGGAAGAGATGATGGCTGATCTGGAACACCGTGTCCCAGTCTAGTTGCTGCACTTCAAGGACTTGTAAGGCCTGAAGAGTCTCAGTGATGGAGGCAAAAAATTATCAAGAATATGAGAGAGGGAGGGTTACTTAAGGACAATTCATGAAGATCAGAGCTATTCAGACTGCAAAGATAAAAGGAATTTTAGGATATAGTTAATGTCAAGAAAGACAGATAAATTAAATAGATTTGTTTCCAGTATAACAATTATGTAAAACTCCCTTTGCATCAGAAATTGCTAGGGGAGCGGGAGAGGATCCACTACGTTACCTGATAGTTAACTTAGATACTTGTTACCTCAAGGTGTGTATGTTATTGATGACACATACTGAGTAAACACAGATTTAAAAGTATTCATATATGAGATGGCAATGGATTAATAAAAGCTAATTATGAGCAAACAAATGTTCAGATAAATTCATGTATGGCATGACAACAGATTCATATAACACTGAGTAAAGTATGAATAGCTTAAATGGGATTTAGCATAAATTAAAAAAAATTAAATGTTATGACAGCAGATGGATACGGTGGCATTAAGAGTCTAGGGTAGAGGTCAGCAAAATTTAGCCCATGGGCCAAATCTGAACTGTTTTCTGGTTTTGATAATAAAGTTTTTTTGGAGCGTAGCATTCATTTATGCTTTGGCTACAGTTGTAGCAGAGTTGAGATTTGTGACAAAGGTCTCACAAATCATAAAATTTTACTATCTGACCCTACAGGAAAAGTGTGTTGATTTCAGTCTAGGACAAATTAGGAACATGCAAGTGTTATTCTACGTGAGGTCCACATTAAGCAGGATGAAGTAAATTCGTTTCGATAACACCCTTCTGTAGGTGCAGAATTTTGGTGAGTGCAGCAATTTCTGATAATCATATGAGGAGCCTGTTCATATATTTGGAGGTTTGGTAATCAAGTTAATGATGGTTCTTAAATTTTAGAAAGAAGGGAAAGCAGCAGCCTTCTGACTGTTGATAGCCGTTTTAGATGCCTCTCAGGACTGGGCTTCCCATCTACAGAGAATTATGCAACTCTTGGGAAATGAAACTTAGAAGTATAAAGTGATATCACAAGATTAGCTGGAACTAAGATCAGCGGCTTCTGGTTTTTAGAGAAAAATATTTCACTACTGCGCTTTCCTGTACAGTAAATATATGAGCAGTGTTTTACCCACAAAGAAACCCCAAATGTCGTGTTCAGAAATGGAGACTTCCCTTCCCAGCCTACCAACCGCGCCTCCTCTAGTGAACTCCCCTGGTGCAGAGTCAGTTTAGATACAGCATTCTGATGTGACTTTGGTAATTTAATCAGTTTTGCACCTGCTTATGTAACAGAGCAACTCAGAAAAATGATTTTACTGTTTGGATTTTTTTTTTCTTTCATTCTGACTTTGCCTAAAAACCACATTTTGGGCAAGTTTTCCCTTACAGATCAGTGTTCAGAAAATAGAGAGCATTGCTAAAGTTAGGGAAAGAGGACAAGCATGGCTGAATCTAATTAATACTAAATGACACCAATTAGGAGGTCCGGAGCTGCTACTTGGGGTGTGGCACTATTAAGATCCTTTTGTATTTCCTAAAACATTGACTCCCCTAGAGAATTTAAATTTTCTTTCAAAACTACGAGGGCAAAACTGCCATAGCAGTCAATGATCAAAATCTAAATTCTGAAAACTCATGAGTAAGCTCTTGAAGTACAGGGCTCTTACTCAGTAACCAAGTCCAAACACAAGATTCATTAGGGCATTTCATCTTCAACTGTCATTTACAATAATCAGTGTCACTCTTCCATTCCCATTGAGTGTTTGCCATTTGCTGGGCAAATTCACACACAAAAAAAGAAGTCTCTTTTGCAGCTGTCTACCTACACAGAATAGATTCCTGGAGAAGCTTAATGCTTTGCCACTGAACAATGCTCTTGCTACTTGGATAATCAGAGTTACCTATCACGTTGTACAATAATCATATCCTATCTGAAATTCATTGTCTGCTTCCAAAGAAATATCAGTGAAAATGTCCCAATCAATGACCACTTTGTAAAGACCTCTGAGAAAAATCACTAAAGAGGGGGTGTGGGGAGGGGAGGTGGGGGAGAAGAGGGAGGAGAGAGAGTTATTTTACGTTTGAACATGCTTTGCCAAGCTCTTACATACGCAGTCCCCTGATAACTGCGATGAGAATCCATAAGCATCATGTATGCTGCAATGAAAGATTTCTCTAAGCCACCTCAATTTAATCTTTTTTTTTTTTTTTTTAAAGATTTATTTTTTATTTATACATACAAGCTGGGGTACAGGCCAGAGGCGTGGGGCGGCGAGAGGGTTCACCAGAGACAGAGAGGGCAGCAGAACAGGCAGATCAGAAATACACCGCTGAGGGGAGCAGCGGGCGAGGCAGGAGAGGTCTGCCGCGCCATGTGGGATTCTCCCCCGCCGGGCGTCGAACTCGCGTCGCCGCTGCCGACAGCTCCACAGCGCAGCGCCCAACCGCTGCGCCACCGGGGAGGCCCCAGCCACCTCAATTTAAAAGCACAATCTTATCTATTATTATGCTTTGATCACAGCTAATATGTCAAAATATTCCCTGTACATTATTGTTTCTTACCTTCACAACACAACACAGGACATTTGATGCACATGCTCTCCTTGTTCCTAGACCTATTTTAAACTCCTGTGGCTTTTCACTACTGGATGTCTACTACATACATTGTTCGCAATGAAAGGTTCTCTATTTGCACTAAGAATCACACTTATGTTTAAGGAATTAGAATTAAATGAACAGACCCAAAGTCCAAAAACAAAGATCTGAACCTGACAGCTCCTTCTGGGGCATCCACCGAGACCAGTAGCCCAAGTCACTCAGGTCTGAGCTTCCCTCCATGTGGCCAAAGGAAGCCAGGCATGTGGCTGGTGTCATTGTCAGGCCTTCCAGGTAAGTTAGTGAGTCCTATCACTTCATCTCGCACAAATGGAAACAGGCATGCTTTATTAGCTGGCTCTCACTCCCGGGTGCCTGGGCCCAGTTCCTACAGAAGCCTGACAGAAGCTTTCATGCCAGTGGACTACAGTGCATTCACCAGAAAGTGACCCTCTGCAGCTCCCTTCCAGGCTTCCCCATTGCATTGCCAATGGTGCTGACACACCTCTGAGCTCTTCCATTGGTCTTCACTTTCCTAGAGGAAGAACAGGTGCTTCTGCCCCATCCTCATTTCCCAGAACTGCTTACTGCCAACTGGTTGGCATCAAATGTAGGGCAAATGGAGAAGGTATATTCAGCTAATTTCTTAGCTTCATCTCTCTTGAGGAGTTTTCCTGTATATTTTTCAGATTTGGGTTCCAAAGGCTTATAACCTAGTTCTCCAGAGAGGTATGGCCAGAACGGTTGTTTTGAAAGTGTGCCATGTGTGACTGTGTGTGCAAAGCACCAAGCAACAAACCTCATCTTTATGGAGAGACTTTCCCCATGTGTGACGTACTGATCCAACTTTTTGAATGAATGGGTTCCTGGGGAAAGGGAGCAAGATCATTTTGAAGGCCTACTATAGCAGAGATGCTTCTCACCCACTATCTTACTCCATCTTCAAAACAGTCCTAGAAGACAGGCATTGTCATCTCCATTTTTACCAACAAAAGCCTGAGGCTCAAGAGAAGTTCAGCAAACTTTCCAGAGGTCACACACTTCAGTGGCACAGCCTTGAAGCAGACTTAGCGGCAGGAAGGAATACGCTGCTCTTGTCACCAGAGAAGGTGAATTCTTTGACAATGGCTGGCGACCTGAAGCACTATGTGGGTCAGCTGGTGAAGTCCAACAAAAGAATAGTTGAACTGAGTGGCCACTGTAAGGAATTTGGGGGGCTTTACAGGCTCGTTAATTCGTGCTGAGCTCACACTCTACTCTTACTCAATGCCCTTAGAATTTTGTTTGTTGACTGAACATTTGTTGGTCTCATTAAGGCGTGAACCCTTCCATGAAGATGATACTAATGACTCATGAGTTGGCGGCTTACTCAGGGCCAAGCGCTTCACTTCCCTTATCTTGTCTTATTTTCCATGCAATCCTGGACTGTAGGTCTCAGGGTTCTCATTGTACAGATGAGAAAGTGAGGCACAGAGAGCTAACTAGCTTTCTCCATAGCTTTAGCCCCCCAAAGGTGAAAATTATGCTGAATCTAGCAGATTCCAGTGAATGTTCTCATTTTCCAGATGTAAGTACTCTCACCCTGGAAGGCAAGTTCCAGGCTTTTGAATACCCTAACCCTTTAATGCATACAAGTAGAAGTCGGGACTCCAGCACTAAGGACTTACTCTTAACTCAGCTGAATACCAACAAGCTTCTTGCAGTTGTAGGCAAGGATGTTGGCGTCAGAAAAATTACTGCAAAGCATGGTTGGAGGTCTTCACTGTCCCAAATATGCTTCCACCAACGGAGACTTTAAGTTTAACCATTGCTATTAAAATGCAAAAGCTTCATATTTCCCTTATAACAAGTAGAATTGAGCTTTTTTCCATGTAACTGTAGGCCATAAGAGTATGTCATATAAATGATTGGCCAATCAATAATATTTAAGAAAAATGCAAATTCTGGGATTGTTTGTTCCTTGAACTATAGGGGTCTGAATGATGTGTTACATTCCTTAACACCTTCATGGGAACTTTCAGTTCAGAGACGAAAGGCCTTTGACAGAACAAAGTAGACACTAGAGGGGTTGTGGGGACAAAAATATACTGGGGGCTTATATTGAGTAACATAGTGGGGTAGGAGGAGGGAAAAGAGAATTCCTTTTGGAGTAGAGTAGGATGATAGTGAAGTGAGGGAAGTAGGTGAACCTATTTCTTAGGCCTCAGATACTACCCTGTGTGACATCCCAAAAGAGCTACACATAAAATTGTCATTAATGTGTGATAACTATGGTGACCCATGACATATATCCACACGAAAGACAACTTGTTGTCTATGGCCTTAGAATTCAGACCATACAAATAACTACAAAACTTCCATTTCTTTAGGCTACATGGGCAGCGATTTAATTAGAACTGATAGGAGCTGACAAGGATTCAGTTATCTACCATCTATCATCTGTGATGATCTGAAACATTCCTTTCTGAACCATTTATTGAATATTGCAATTTGGAAGACAGTGCTGGCTCTGAGGCAGAGTATACAAAAGTTAATCAGTCATAATCCTGCCCTCAGGAAGTTTATCACATAGTGGTATCAACCAATAATAAGCATATGACTAACAGAAAGTGATAAAAGAAAGTAATGGAGGTTAATGTCACGGGCAGAATGATATCTAAAACTCTCCTTTGGGTCACAGGTTTTGTCTTCCTCAAACTCCTAAATCTTAACCAATTGCTATCTCCACTGACTGACTCTCACTCCATTATGCCATGCGATCCTTTTTTACTGAGAGATTTCTGTTGCCACTCAGACTCGACAGTGCGAGGAGGCAGTTTATACTTCCAGTCTCCTGAAAGTAGGTAGGTATGACAAGTTGCTGGGGGGCCTAAGTGACCCCCAAAATTCCCAAGTCTCCATAGAAAACTGGCTCAAGGAGCTTTAGACCTCAAACCCTGATACCTAACAACTCCATCTGTAATATTTGTAAGCTCATCCCTGAGAGAAGATGCCCACATCTATTTCATGCAACCTTATCTCATCTTCTATCTGTGGCAAATGAACCCCTGAAAGTACTGCTGTTCATCCTCTAATAAACACACAGAATAATATTAAGAATGAGCAGTAGAAGGCCTGAGAGGTCAGCAATGTGACACAGATTCTGACTTCACAGAGTCGTAGTATCTCAGATGTGAACTAACCAAGAAAAAAAAAAATCCAGCACAATTTCACGCACATGGTCTATTTTATAAAGACAGGATATTTCTGACACTAATCTAATAACCGTGATTACCTGGGGGGCAATCTGTGGCTGTGGGATGAGAAACAGAAGACATATTTTTCAATGAGTACAGTCTTGTACCTGGAATCTTAAACGATGTACAAAAATAACTAAAATTTAAAAGTCATAGCTCTGAACAGTGTTATGGCTGATGTCTTTTAAAAAATGAAATATAAAATCAAATCAGAAAAGTTTGCTAAAACAACTCTTCTAGTGGACACATCAATGAGGGGATGGAGGCACCCTTAAGATCACATTGCCTAAGCTTTGAATGAATGGTTTAGCTTAAGGCATATTCACCGCTGGTGCACACTTACCCTCCCTTTCTGCAGAATGTCTAATCCAAGCCATCCAGTAAAGGAGGGATTTATCTTACTGGTTTGAAGATAATTTTTTTAAAAGATTTATTTATTTATACATACAAGCTGGGGTACAGGCAAGAGGCATGGGGCGGCGAAAGGGTTCACCAGAGACAGAGTGGGGAGCAGAACAGGCAGATCAGAAATACACTGCTGAGGGGAGCAGCAGGCTAGGCAGGAGAGGTCTGCCGCGCCATGTGGGAATCTCCCCGGCTGGGCGTCGAACTCACATCACGCGCTGCCGACAGCTCCACAGTGCAGTGCTTAACCGCTGTGCCACCAGGGAGGCCCTGAAGATAATTTTTTTTTAATTAAGCTGTTTGTAAAAATCTGAGTTATTTGGAGGATATTCAAAGGTCTGAAATGTTCAATTTTTTAAATTAATTAAGGTCCCACTGCAATCTTCCTAACTTAAATAAGATTAAAGTCTAATCTAAGGAGTGCAAACACGTATCAGTGAACAGATGTAGTTTGCTTATTTATAGCATGTTTATTTTTGGAAAACTTGGTGGTGGACACATTTGGACCACATGCATATAGTTATAAAAATAAAGACCTAATTTTGATCATTCTTCAGATCCCTGACTCTGAATGCTATCAAATGCAAAAGACATTAAAAAATAAACCACAGCACCAGGGGAAAATCCATACTAAACAAAAAATACAGCATGTCTAAACATTTTGAAATTGAATTTAAACCGTAAGTGTAAAGGAACTGGCTCCATTTAACAATGTTGCGCCATCATTTAACCTGAGAGGGCTTTTGGAAACGCTTGCTTGTGTTAGGTGCTGAGATGCTAGAAAGTGTTCAGTGGAGTGTAACATAAAGTGCTTTGTGATTACCTTATTCAACTATTAAGATGTATAGTACTTCTAAGTCTTATCTCTGGTCCCTGGAATTGATATTTGATAATGTACATTTTTCCCATGCCAACGAGAACTGATAGTCAAATGACAGTGCAACTCCTTTATCTTATAAGTAAGAATGACCTGAATGTTTTATAAGCCATTTTAAGGCAGTCTTTGAAATTCGAATTATGTTTTATAAGTGTGTGTACACATGCCCCAAATTGTAGTCTTTGAAGTCAAGTGCATTGCAGGTTGGATGAGCCAGGGAGATTGATATGTTGTAGTTTTGTACTGAGAGAAAAACTCAGAATTAGGGGATGACTAAAGAGTAAGTTCTATGATTTATTTGAGGAAAGCAGGAATAGAGGCACTTAATCTCTAGCAAAACAGCTTAGTTTTCAGCTTTTACACTTACGGTTTAAATTCAATTTCAAAATGTTTAGACATGCTGTATTTTTTGTTCAGTATGTATTTTCCCCTGGTACTGTGGTTTATTTTTTAATGTCTTTTGCATTTGGACACAGCTTATACTTTTTAGGTTTGGGTTTTGCCAAAATAAGTGTAATATGCCTTAACAAAGATTATAGTCTATGCAATTATGACAACAGTTCCTTTTTTTTCTTTGTAGTTTTGAAATTGGAATTTAGTATAGTGATAGGATATGTCTGACATGTATTGTGTAACGTGTTAAAATAACATTTTTATTGAAAATCAAACCGTTGAATGAACAGATTGATGATTTTATTATATAAGTTAAACATTTTCAATGATTATATGCTAATCTATAGGAAGTTGCCTGTAGATTGCAATTAGAACAAAAAAATTAACTTCTATTTAATCGAATAACATAAGTTAAAACCTATTGCACAGATGAATTATTACAATTATTGCCTTTACTGACATTACTGTAGATTCTATTAATGGAGTTAAAGAAACCTTAATGAATTTCTTTGTGTAAACCTCAATTCAATTAAATTCATTGTCATCACTGCCATTAGAAAGGGGGAAAGAGCTGTTACTTTTTATGCTAATTATTAGGAAACCAAATAACTTAGAAGAAGAATTTTCTAGAAGCAGATAAGTAGAGGAAAGTAAAGACAACATGAATTATTGTTTTCTGCAGGTTTATTTCACTACTACTAATAAAAACCTGGAGAGACTCTTCAATAATTTGAAGGCAAAAATGTGATAACAAATGAGTTAACGACTTTTTTGTTGGTTTCTAAAGGCCAGTCTCAGCTAGAATTTGCTTCAGGATTTACTGAGTTACTTTGATGACTTCAGTTCTTTGAGAAGGGACTGTGGGAGGGTCCAACACAGAAACTATGAATAGTGGACAGAAGCGGGGGAGGGGAAGTGGGCGGGGGTATGTGGGCGGGTTCACAGTGAGTCCTCTGTTGCCGGTGACTGTCCAGCTGCCCCCTAGGTGGGCTTATCTTCCCAGCCCAGCAGGTGGCAAAGGTCTGAAGACTCACTGGGAAGGAGCCTCTGAATTACGCTGTCTCCCTCCAGTCACTCTTGGGAATGTTGGTCAATCTCTTCCCAGTGGTACCTTGGGCTTTTTCAGGGAAAACAAGTTGATTTCTTAAGGTAGCAGCTTCAATTATACAGGAAGAGAAAAAGGGAGACAGGAGGAAAGTGGCAGTGTTTAGGGACTAAGAACCTGGAACTCTGCGGTCAGACTCAATTCAGTATCTCGACTTACTACGCACAGCAATGAGAGCTTGGGCAAATGACTAATCTCTTTATTTACCCCCAAAGTGTCTTTGTTTATAAAATGCTAATAATGCTCAAAGGGTGACTGGGTGAATGCAGTGAGTTAGAACTTATGAAATACTTAAATCCATGCTGGGGCCAGATGTGATTGAGCATTTTATATGGAGAAACTGACCAACCACAAAAAGCCATGTGCAAATGTCGAATAGGATGGAGGACTTGGGAAATAATAGCCGAAGTGGCAAAATGCTCAGAAAAGAGGTAAGAGAGGCATGTGAATGTGATATTCTCAGTACTTATGAAAAGCACAGTAGTAATCAAAATATACAAAACTACAAAATTTTATCCTTTCTTATAAGACCGTTATATGTCTTATGAGACAGGATAAAATTTTTATGACTGAGAGATAAAAAGCCATAAACAGAAATTTCTCCTTGGACACGATTTTTTTTTCTGCTTAAATAAATTAAGCTCAAACCTCCCCAATGTTTCCAAATAGCATCGAATCTCACTCAATTTTCATACAAAAAAAGTGGTCTAAGTGGGCATAGGGCAAGAGCAATGGGCTCATTCAGGATTCGGCTTGATGTCATTTTGCTGGGCCTATATCCATCTGAAAGCCTGCTGACCCTACCTTCAAATTCTGCCCCAATCTAATACTCCTTCTAGCCAATGGCTACCACCTTAGTTGATCCAGCCTTACTTCTTAGTCTACTCCTGATTGGGCTACCAAGTTCTCTCTCCACTTCCAGTCTATAATCTACTCTCCACACCAAAGCCTGAAAGATCTCTAAAATGCCACGTAAAACACCTTCCTCCCTTTTTTAAAACCTCCCAATCATTTCTTTAAAGCAACTTATGGTTCTGCTCCGTCAGGACATGATGGGCTGATTTCCTGCCTGACTTTCTGTTCCTTCCTCCCTAGTTCCAGCCATACTGATTCCTAAACATGGCCCTCTGCCTGGCCTTCTTTCTCCTTGGTCTCTGTTTGGTTTTCTCTCCATTTGGCGGGCTCAAACATCACTTTCTCAGAGAGAGCAACTGTAGCACGTACACCTGTTTCAAGCAGCCCTCATCACACTCTCTTCTTTTCACCTCACTTTATATTCCTTCTTAGCACTAACTTACTTGATTTTATTTATCTGTTTCTCAATGTGGATACTTTTTTCCTTTCATTGATTCCTTTCATCCATTCATCTTACTCCACGAGAATAAGAACTTTATCACTCTCTCTCCAACTCCTGTTCCTGTCACCATCACAGAGCAGAATAAAAATTACTGATGCCCGAGCTCTCCTGTCTCGCCTGCTGCTCCCCTCAGCAGTGTATTTCAGTAGATGTGCCTGTTCTGCTCCCCACTCTGTCTCTGGTGAATCCTCTCACGCCCCACACCTCTGGCCTATACCCCAGTTCTTCTGTGCATAAACAAATAAATAAATCTTTAAAAAAATTACTGATGCCCACCACACTTGGATAATGACAGACCTTTGAATTTCTTTGACAATTTCTTTTGTGCTTATAATCCTGCAACCTTCACACTCCAGAAAAGCACCTTGGCACGTCACCTCTCCTTTTCTCCAAAAAACCACAAAAATGTGGTTGCCTTTTGGGGTGGATACAACCTTCTGAGAAAAGTTGGAGTCTCAGACATAACTGGATAATTACTCTTTGATTGATTTAGATTCATTTTCCATATCCTGGGTCTTCTGTATTTAGGGTGATACGCAATCAGCTCTTTCCAAACCAAAATTCATGACTCTTAGTCCAGCTGATGCTGATATTTTGTACAACTCAAAGAATTGCCTGGAACCGAGAGTGTTTTACATAACTAGTTAGTTGTTGGCCAATTCACCTTGTAAAATCTCCCCAATGATGGTCCCTGGAGAACACTGCTGCAATTATATTTTTAATAAGGGTGTGAGCAGGAGTGGAGTTAATTGGCTATAAAATGGCTGAGACAGGAAAGCAAGTTGTTGGTTAACTAAAGATCAACATAGCAATTGGGAAATTTAATACATGCTTGGCAGGGAAGCGCCATCTTTATCTTTCAATCGCTTGGTTATCAAGCTTCTAGCAACCTAATTCCCAAACAACATATGGATAAATGTAAATCATGAGGCTATACGTGGGGTCATTTCTGAATGTGGAGTCAACTTGTATAGGGAGAAAACTTCCTATTGTAGTAGAAAGAGTACAATGATGAAGCTGCTACTCAACAAAAATATATTCTGGGTAGTTCTCTGGGGTTATGTAAGATTTAAAACAAGGCAAAAGAAGAACTGGAGAAAGTAATTAAGATTTGGACCATAACTAAGCACTAGTTCTTATATCTGGATGCACATTATAATTATCTGGAGAACTGTAAATAAATACAGAAGCCCAGTTTGGGGCCACTGAATCTTGAGTCAGTGGGTCTAAGTGTGGGACTTGGACATTTTTATTTTTTAAAACTTCTGAGAACATTCTTGCATGCAATAAGGGTGGAGGAGCACTTTTTCCACCGAGCAAGTGTAGAGGCTTGCTTTTTGCTGCACCTAAAGATATTGGAAGTTATTCTTAAATGAGTAATGGATTTGAAGACAGAGAAAAAGAAATAGCCATAACAGGAATGGCACCAAATTGACCTACCTTCTTGCCCTAAAGAGGCTGCCATGCCAAGACTCTAGCTTTTTCCATTACCTCTCATAAAGCTCTCCCAGTCTCACCATTGGCAATAAACTCAGAAGTTCCCAAGACGTGTAAGAAATTCTTTAAAAATGCAGCAGCAAAAATTGCTGGGCTTTCTTCTCCTTTTTCAGGAGTGTAACAAAAATCGATATCCTTTCAGTGAGTAGGAGCTTCAAAGAAGAGAAATCAGAACAGCCAGAGAGCTCTGGGGCTAGTGAGTCTCTACTTCCCAGAAATTGGCGTAGATGAGATGTAAGTGTGCCTGACCAAGCTTTCACCTGAATGCTGACTCCGCCACAGTGGATGAGGTTCCTGGGACCACCCGGCTGCCCCTGGGGGCTGAGCCTCAGAATCACAGCGCTGGCAGTTCTCCCAGTGCAGTCATCTTTCACCTACTGATCTGTAACACTAATTCATTCATTGAAGAAATAACATTGCTGGGCAATGTTATCCAACACCAAAGGAGACTGGGCAGATTCACTTTAAGAGCCAAGTCAGATACTGGCAATGCAGTGGCTCAGAATTCTAATTTCACCTCTGTTACCAGCTAGCGTCAAGGCCCAAGGCAAGTAATTAAATTCCATTTTCCAATTTGTAAAGGTGGAGAGGTAAGAGAAGCTTCCAGATTGTTAGGAAATAGATGCTGTTGGCACTAATGGGCATGATAATGAAGCCCTTTGCAGTGGTTACAAAAAACCTGGTAGGTGCAAGCCCTTGTAAGATACCAATTGCTATACACTTAGTGAGGACTGGCTACTGGGTTCCCCAAAAGTATAGAACTGCGCAATTGATCACACCACTTAGACACACCATCCAAGTAGGTAGAATCACTACAAACAGCAATTATCCATGAGTTAAAAAGACTACATAGATATATAAACATGTGTGAAATTTCCATAGAAACCTCACTCCTTGATTGTCCACTTAATCCCTTGTAAAATGTTGCCTTTTAAGTTTTATTCCTCATGGTTATGATATAAATACCTTGTTTTTTGTTCAGTGATTTTTCAACTCTGACTTGACCTTAGAATATCCTTGGGAATTGAAGGAAAACAACAACAATACACTGGTAATCCAGGCACCATCCTGCAACTAAGTAAATGGACACTCTGGAGATGAGTTTCAGGCATTAAAAAAAAAAAAAAATGTCCCAGGTGAAAGCTTTTTTTGTATCATCAAAGGCTCAAGAATATGACCATTGTGATGTGTGCATTTTCCCTTACCTAGAACGCCTCTCTGCCCATCTGCACGTGTCACTAGCTTAGCCTTCCATGCTTCAATGTCAGGGTTACCATGTCTTCCTCAATTTATTTTAAGACTTAGGGGCACACTGCCCTCTGGAGTCTTGAGAGTCTGATTACATAATTTCCTGTTCCAGGCACTTAGAGACAGTTACCTTACTTTGCTACTGCTGCTTTATGCTTACGCCCATCTCCCCAACCAGATAATAGGTTCCTCTAGAGCAAAGACCTTGTTTCTTTCTTCTTTTGTTTTTCACAGAGTCTGGCAGACTTCTGGCTTAGAAGATGCTGAAAGATTTGTGTTACTGTTGATGTAAACACACTAAAATTCACTCGCATCAGCTTAACAGCAATTTCTCCCCAGATTTAGATTTCAAGTGGAAATGAACAAACGCTATTTGTTTATCTCAAAGAACAACTGTAGAGAGCTTTGCTCTAGCTGCAGAAAGCTTTGCTCTTCCCTGCAGGCAAATATCTATAGAAACCATCAGTCCTCGGGTTATCAATGATAACCCCAGTTAACATTTTATAGCACATTTTGCAATCGACATGTTTTGTGTTATTATCTCATTAGCTGTGAACTTACTAGGGGATTGCTGGGGAAGGAGAGTGAAGATAACACACAAGCCAGTCAACAAAAACAGAACACAGAACCCTGACACCCAGCCCAGAGGTTTCCTCTAACCCCAACCTCTGACTGCCCTGCCCTTGGAATAAGTAACTGCAGGAACAAATCATATCTTTACTTTGTTGAAATTCAAGGGCCATTTTAGCTAGTGGACAAAAGAAACCCAAAAGGCCATCTGTACTGTCCTTGTAACAGCCCTTCTGGAAACTGAGACTGTATGTTATTCAATCTGCTTTAAGTGAATGGATAAGGGAGGGAGAAACACTTAACACCATGAAAAGATGACTAATGATCTTTGCACACAACACGAAGCTCTGGATGTCTCCTAGTTTGATTTTATGAATGCAGGCAACGACAAAGATATTATCCTAGGAAGTAGTTTTAAGGTAAAGCTCTCAATCGTGATTTAAATTTGGTTAAAGGATGGTAGAAAGTTTCTTGAGATTTGCCTGAGTGAGGAAATAGATTCTGGTGATGTCACAACTGATCTGTTTCATCAGTAATGACCTGATGGAGTGGGCTTCTAATTATAATTTCTTCAGCTGTAGAGTAAGGGTGGGGAAGGATGTCCAGGGACATATTTTTCTCTTGTTTACTGTTTCACCAAATAACTGAAATTCGGGACCGACTTGTGAAGGCGTGTGAGCCAAGAAATGCTGGAGGAAAACCTTATCCTAAGAAGAAAGGAATAAAATTTCCTATCAGATTTTGTCAACTTATTAGTCTAGACCAGTGTACTCAATGGAAAGAGGAGTTAAAATTTTCTATTACCACATTAAAACAAAAGGAAACATGAAATTAATTTTAATAATGTATTTCATCTAAACCAATACATTAAACATATTATTTTAATATAATCACTGTAACAGTTAATAAGGTATTTGATGTTTGGGTCCCAGGTCTTTGAAATCTAGAATGTGCTTATCACAACCCCAATCTGAACTAGTCACATTTCAGTTACCCAGAGTCCCATGTATCTAATGTCACTGTATTGCACAGTGAAGGTGTAGACATACCAACTGGAATTTGGGACATCAGATAGAAATCATTGTCAGCATGTGGCCACCTAGTATATTCTTGATATTTTCCTTCTGCTGGCTCTTTCATTATCCCCCTACAAGAGATTATTCCAAAGATCACATGACTGTATTAGCCAAAAGTTTTGGACCCTGGGTTCAAATACCATCTCTGTAACCTTGGGTTAGCTGGTTACCCTCTATGAATCTTTCTTAAGCTATCAAATCCAAACAAAACTAGTTAACTCATCAGGTTGTTGGGATGATTAAATGACATGGGTGTAAAGTACATAGCACAGTCTAGAATTATGAAATTCAAACAATAATTTTCCCTACAGAGAACTCAACTTCATTTCAAGGGTCCATCTCATTGTGCTTGAGTCTGTACTGCTTCTATTTCACTGCCTGGTCTGTGCCATCTGCTGAGGTTGGGTGTTGCCTCTCTTCAGTCTAATAGCTGGACTTGGGAAGAGGGATTGGGAGAAAATTATTCTCTATAGGTAGTTTTATTAATATGGATCACATGCAAAGTATACATTCACATCACTTAAAATCATCCAGAAGATTTTCTTATCTCTGTTCTTTAAAAGGAGAACGGGGTTGGGACCTGTTGGAAATGATACAACTTTCTCGTATCAAGGAGCCTGGCAGCACTTGGGCAGTGGGAAAAGAGTGTCATAATTTAAGAGTTTATTTTTGTTTTGTTTTGAATATAAGACAAAATGGTGGTTACCAGAGAGGAAGGGGGCGGGTAAGTTGGGTGAAGGGAGTCAAGTGCATGGAATTGGATGGAAATGGGACTTGTGGTGGGGATCATAATGTAGTAAATGCTGATGAGGCATTAAAATGCTGTCCACTTGAAATCTTTATAATATAAACCAAATGTGATTCCAATGTTGTTTCAATAATAATTAAGAAAAGAGTGTCAAAGTCAGACAGACATGAACTTGGATCCTGGTCTTGCCTTTTACCAAATAAGCAGACTGGGCAAGTCATGCAGAATTCTGTAAGTCCCAGTATCTTCTTTTTAAGGGTTTATGTGATAACTCCTATTTTGCAATGTCGCTGAGAGAATTAATTTAGGTAGCACTTGACACCTCAGTGAATATGAGCTATCAATGTTATCATCTTTGCATGCAAGAATGCCTTGCTGGAACATACTGATTGATCCTTGGACTAATTTAAAATTTTCCTTTTAAAGTTCTGCTTATTTCTTTCCCACATTGCTACATTATTCAATTTCTTGCAACTGAGGGTCCAAGACAGGGATTGGGGGTGGGCAGCAAGAGAGGGGTAGCCGGGAGAGAGAGAGAGAATATCTGTGCTTAGCTTTGAAAAATGGTAACGGAGATGTTTCTCTGCACGGAGACAGTTTCTGATGCATCTGACAGTGGCCCTGCATGAGACTGCTCTGTATTGAGATGTTTGTAGCACAGGCAGCTGTTTTGTATTGAAAGGGCCAAAAGAGAACTGAGAGAAAGGGTGGGGAATCCATGCCAGTGTGGACACGTTTTCCTTGCCGACAACACGGAGCACTCTGGCAGAGGTGAAGCAGTAAACCTGACTCCATATTCTGAGTCCACCACTTGTCTTTGGGTATAATGAGACCAAAACTGTTTTTACTCATTCTTTTGCTGATGCAAGTTCCATAAGAGAGAGAGAGTACCGCGCTGCTTTAAAATACATGAGACTATTTAATATGTACTTACAACCTGGGATTAGTATTATTAGTAGCAGTTTCTCACTGACTGTAAACCAGACATATATAAACACTATTTCCATTCTCCCAACAGCCATGCTATAGGCAGCATTGTTCCTCATTTTACAGACAGGAGATGTGAAGTTCAGAGAAGTTCATTGACTTGTTAAAGTGTGGGAGCCAAGATCAGAAGCCCAGTCTCTTGGACAACAAAGCCTTGCTGGCATTGCAGGTGGAAGACCCAGGTCTCTCAGGCTTGAGTCCCTAGTCCCTTACAGGAAAAGTGCAGAGTTCCAAAAGAGCACCATTACTATTTCTACTATGCACGGGGGAGTAAATAGCATTTCGCTTCAAAATACAGCCTGGGCCCCACTGAGTGACATTTTGGTGATCTGAAGGGCCCTCTTGGAGACGGTGACCCTGTCCAGGTGGCTGCCGGTGCTGTTTGCAGAACTAAAAACTCCAAGCATGAAGGCCATCACCTCAGGAAAGTTATTCAAGAGTTTGTGAGGAGGGCTCCCCGGGAGGCAGAGATTGCTGAAACCTTTGGGAAAGTGTCCCCAGAGCTCACTGCTGGCTGACTCCAGACCGGGGGAAAGGCTGCCAGTGACTCCCACAGCCAGCGCAGGTGACTGCAGGGGTTTGGCTGCATGGTCTCCATGTGGGGCCACGAGGGAATGCTTCATTTAGGCATGTTCACTCGGAGTTGGGGCAGAGTCTCTGGGGTGACCATGAACCTGCAGAGATTGCTTACAAAATTTTATGCAGATTCATTAGGACATTTCACCTCCCCCACCCAGGACTCGCAGCAAATTCTCAAAAAGGCCCATGACCCCTAATTGTTAAGAACCACTAAAATTAAAATTTTCATCAGCTTCTCCCTTGCACTGTTTCAGCACTATTCTCCACGGAATCTATATTTATTACCACACACATATAATATTTAATAGATAAATGGAGAATTGATTGGATATTAAACATATATGGATTAATTAATTTCCCTAAATATTGCAAAAACAAAAACAAAAACAAAAACAACCCACAACAACAACAACCAAACTAAAGCCCAGAGAAGTTAAATGTCTTGGCCAAGGTTGCACAGCCAGGGACAGGGCTAGGATTAGCAGTAGTCCCACTCAGGTGGGAAATTTCTGCCAGTCCACTTGAAGGAAGACCAATTAATCTCTCCAGATGAATAATGATGATGTTTGTAATCATTATCAAGTCCAATCATAGAAAATTCCAAATTGCTCCTTATTAGGGCACCATGGGCTGCTTCCGCGGAATGCAGGCAGAGGTCACTAAAAGGATATTTTCCTACTCACGGCTAGAACGCCAGCCCTGGCTTTTCCTTCCGCGGCGTCCTGGCTCCCCAGTCACCCGAGTTTGTCTGACTTCCCCCCACGCTTCTCTCCTCCTCCTACGGGTTCTCCTTCCAGCCGCCTCTCCGGCTTGAATTCTCCCGCGGAGGCCAACCGCGTCTCCACCGCTCAGGGTTAAGGGGTCCAGCATCCGGGCTGCTTACCTGCCATCACCCCTGCTGCCTTTGGGGTGGGGGGGCGCCACGCCTTTCGGGTCACCACAGGTAGCACTAAACTTTCCCCACCGGATACGCGGGCGGCTGCGGCGAGTGGGAGGGTCCCCGAGGCCGGCTGCACCGCATCACCTGTCTGAGCCCCCTCCCTCTCCTTATTATTTTTTCCTTTTCGTTTTGACGTAAATAATTTACATTCTGAGAATCGCACAACCACGCTGAAACTCTTTCTCAAGGGTGCATCTGAAGATGCCTTTTAGAAAGACTAATGTGTGCAGTTGTAGGAAGCGGGGGTGGGGGCGGCGAGGGGGCGGGGTAGCATTTTTAGTTCCTCTGAGAAGGGACACTCGCGCCCACCGCGGTCGGAGCCCCGGTTTCCCCACCGGCCGCGGCTGCTCGCAGCCCCCCTGCGGGCTCCCGGCGTTTGCGCCAGTGGCCGGTGCTCGCGGCCACCCTCGCTGCCCTCCCTGCACGCCGGCCTCGAACCCGCAGCCCCGGCGCCCACCTGCCCGCGCCCGCGTCCGCGCCGGCTGCCGGCCCAGCCCGCCGTGGCTACTCACTTTTGCCGGAGAGCAAAGTCCGCCGTTTCAGTCCGTGAGCACTTCCTGCAAAAGGACGCCGAGGTCCATTGTGTGTAAAGCTGTTACGCGAACAGCGGTAAAATCCAGAAGGAGGGAGAGAGAAGCGAGTAAGACAGAAAGGCGGGGAGGTGGGGGG
>PVIJ01004375.1:89706-119220 GCA_004024925.1 Scalopus aquaticus | reverse complement strand
TTCCTCAGACTGCTAAACATGGAGCTTCCATACGACCCAGCAATCCCACTTTTGGGAATTTACCCAAAGGATACAAAAACACTAATCCGAAAGGATACATGCACCCGTATGTTCATTGCAGCACTGTTCACAATAGCAAAGGTATGGAAGCAACCCAGATGTCCAAAAATAGACGATTGGATCCAGAAGATGTGGTACAAATACACAATGGAATACTATTCAGCATGGAAAGAAGATAAACACATGCAATTTGCAGTGACATGGATGGAATTAGAGGGAATCATACTCAGTGAAATAAGCCAGAAAGAAAGAGAAAAATATCAAATGGTTTCACTTATAACAGGACTATAGGGAGGCTGGGTGGGAGAGAGACAATCAGTGGGGGAGGGGAGGAGGGAGCCAGAGGGAGGGAAGGGAAAGGGCACAAAATGGAATTGAAAAGAACACAAGGGACCATGGAGATGGATCACGGGTGAATTGGTGGTGGGCTACCCAAGGGGAATGCAAAATGTAAAAGACATAAATAACAATAAAAATATATATTATTAAAAAAAATATGGAATCTATCAAAATGTAGGTTAAACATTAATAGGTGAATGTTATTGTAGACTCTTTTGGGTCTTTATCTCATTACCATCAGGGCTATAAAATATTCTGTTCTATAATTCAAAAGTTTTTGTAGATTTTTAGTATCTTGATGTATATACTTCAGAATCTGTCAGTTATCTCCAGGGGAAACCACCCATGTGTCTTAGGAGTCTTAAATTTCAGCCACATTGTGCTAGCCATCTCTAATTGGTGAAAGTTCCTTAGTTTCTTTCACTTGCACCCACATCTACCTAGGCATACCCTGTATCCTTGCCTATGGTCAGAAACAGAGTAGACTCCAGGAAAAAGCAACTGCAGATATTAAGCTCCCCCCTTTACTTTTCTCTCTTTTCCAAAATCCTAGTCTGTCTGGTATTCCCTGACTCTGAAGCTCTCTGATGCACTTAAATACTTGTTTGCTTAATTTGCCTTTACAGTTGGCATCTACATGACATTCAATTGCAAATTATTCCATTCTAACCAGAAGCTGAAATGCTTATTACTTCATTCTAAGATTTGCTTTGCTTGTTTTTATACACAAATTATTTATAGCAAAAAAGCTTGGTTTTAAATCTTGAAATTTCCCATTACTGTAAAAATGGCCAAGAAAAAAATTATATAATCTCAGATCATTTCAATCTCTAATTGTGTAAACATAAAAAATAAATCTGCTGATTGATAAGCTTATTATGAAGACAAATTAATACACAGAAAGAGCTTGAAATACTGGCTAGCTTATAATATAATACCTATCATTAACATTATTGCCTTTATTATTCTTGTTAGAAAAGAGGCTAGCATATATACATTATTTCTTTAGGGTAATAAAATTCAGAACTTTAATTCTACAGACCTTATTAAGCAGGGGTCATTGCAAAGACTAATGTGAGTTCTATGCACTGTGGTGATCAAAATACAAGCAAATATCATCTCAGGTAATATCTGCATTAGCAGTATACTATGTGTTGTGCAACCACCCTAAACCCAACAGGTTCAGCATCAGTCGAAACAGACTTGTTCCATTAGTCATTGTCATATCCGCCTAAATCTATCGCACACTGCTGCACTCCGCCACACACTGCCACACACCGCCACACCTACCACACCACACTACCACCGTTTCTTCTGCTTATAAGCCTAGTCTCTGACCCCAGTGTGCCCACTCACACAAGCGCACACCCTACTCCAGGTGCCCGCCATCAGGCATGCACGTAGGCCTGCAGAGGTCCATCATTGAGGGGAGGGTGAAAAAATCTGACAATTCTCTCGTTACCCTACACTATGTTAAGAACAATAAGTTCTATAAGAAAAGTAAAAACAAAGTTAAGTTTAGAGGCAGAACAGAGAAAACCACCCCTCACCCCAGATACTTGATTAACATATTGACAGCTCAGAAAATAAGTACAAATAGTCCTACCTGCTTAAGCCACTGAAAGTACTCCCCCTAATAAGTTCCACCTGTGTAGAATAGAAGTTCTAATTACTAAAATGCTGCCCCTAAGCAGAAACTAGTTTCCTGAAATATCTTTGGAATTGGATCATTGACTAAACTGAATGTGCTGCTAAGAACCGATAGGGAAGCTGCTAGGGAAGAACTTGGCAGTAAAGCAAATTACATTAAAAAAAAAGTTTTAGAAGTGTTTATTGAGTTCCAACCTGTTTTAACAGTCTCTTTCTTAATTGTCTTCATCTAAATGCAAGTCTCATTAAAATACATGAGAATATTCAACATTTTTAAAGCAATGATTTTTCTACCTTTCTTTGTATTCTTACAGAATTTATGTTCTGGATGAATTTAGCTAGTGTCTGTTTAAATTGGGTTAAATTATTTAGACTAATGTTCATGATCAATTCAATGATTTTCTTCTTCTGGTGAACCACAGGCCTGAAGAATTTATTTGGTTGCTTATAAGTAACAGAGATGAGGAAAAGTAGGGGAATGAAAGAATTTGTTGAAATAAGTTGAACCAAAAATCGGTATTATACCCTTAAAATATTCTCTTAAGTCATTGTATTCAAAATCATTTTTAGAGTGCTAAGCTGTGCCAGGAATATTGGAAAAGAAAAGAAAAAAATAACTAAATGCCTTTTTTATTCATGATTTTTAAAATAAAACTACTAGAATCATTTCCCACAAATGCACATGTAAATCAAAAGGTGTTAACAACTTTAATGTTATAAATGAATATATTTTAATATAGACAATGTATCCCAGCTTAATTAATATAAAACTTATTTTATATCAATATAAAATAGGCATTTGATAATAAAACTACCTTCACAGTGATATATTGAAATTGTCAATGAAAGAATAGGTCTTTTTAATTCATGAATTGCTTTACAATTATGATCAAATATAATTTAAAGATCAAATGAGGATTATTCTGAAATACATGTTTTTAAGCAAGCATCAGTATATTTTACAATAAAATATAAAAATTTTTAAAAACTCATTTTTCTTCACAAATATAATGACATAAAAGCTGTAATTCAACTAGGCACAATAGTTATAACATGCCATGCCAATATTTAAGGAAATGGCCAAATATTTGTGCCATGACTCCAGAATCCTAGATCACACCCTTCCAACTTAATACCAATTTTGAGATTAAAGGATGAAAGATATAGATAAAGTAGTTTTTTTGTGAATAGGGTATAATTGTAGTCATCCTGCTATAAAACCTTTTTTCCATTCCACTACATTGAGTAGTATTTACCCTTCAAAGACACTGAGGATGTTAAGCTACTCACAAACTTAAATGAAACCTATGTAGATTAAACATACACTGTGATGAAAGTCTCCTGCATAAGAATGTAAAGAAGAAAAATAGGCAGTGGTACAACTTGAATCTGGAGCCTTTAGGATGCTACTTTGTTATTATAATAAATTGAGTTGAACTCCCAGAATGTGTAGCACACAGGCATGCGTGACTAACTCCCATGGAAGACCTTCAAGTCCCATTTTACTCAATGGTGTGGTCTTGGGTCCTTCAGGCTGCCTGGAAGGGTGTAGGCACTTTACCAGTAAAAACTTAAATGTGAACTGTTAGACCTTGAGAAAAGTGCCAAAAATGGATTACTGGGAGAAAATAAAAGCATTCCAAGTTTAAAGGAATTTCAGAAAAGAGGCACTTAATGTGTACTTTCTGAGGATCACTAAAATTTTTCCACAAGAAAATCACCTTGAAACACTAACTAGCTACACAGAATAAAAACCTATCTTAAAATGTTACCAATTTAAATAAGATGATTCCAATTATATTAGAAAATTTAGAGAAGACTGCAAGTGCTCATAGCCTTTTCCTATGGTCAGCTTACAGAAAAAACTAGTTCAAGCTATACAACGAGAATACATTTAACTTCATAAAAAGCTCAAATTTTTGATTTGATATTTTAGCTTGAATATTTTTATTACTGATTGAACACTGTGTTGTAGTCTAAAAAAGTAAAATATTTATCTATGGATGACAGCAAGGTGAAGAGTCAGATTACTGAGTAAATTTCTTGAGTTTTTCAAGGAGACTGACAAGGCTGAGGGACTAGATTACAGACTCATTAAACTATTCCCCTGTGGTATTTTATCTATTGTCAAGCTGGCAGTGGCAGCGATCAACCTGCACTTGTGTAAACCTATAACATAATAGTCCCCCAACCTAAACCAGGGTTAAGAAATGGGCAAGTGATCTGAGTTTAAGATAATCAATACAGGAAATTCCCCAAACCCAAGAGATTTCCTGAGGAGTGGTTCATCATCCAATTTTCAGGACATCTGTTAAATGGCAGTAGATGAAAAATATCTCTTTCTCCCTGGATTGGCTTGAAAAGGAATCTACTTCCAATATTTGACAGTCACGCTGGGATTGTATTAACTCAGTCACATTGGGTTCATATTAACTGGGGAAACCAAATAATATGTAGAACATTCCTAAGAATTCCTAAGAGAATTATAGAAAATTAAAGACACAGACTGATCTGAACTACCTTTAAGTAGTGTTTCTCATGGTAAGATATAATTCTACCATATTGTGGTTTGTTGTACGATCTCTATTAGAACATGCTAAATCATGCAATGAGATTTAACTAGATATTTCATAATAAAGAAATAGTTTGAAATTATTTAAGAAACTAAGGAGGGCTAAAATCCTGATCAAAAAATTCCAATTTTTTTTTCATACTACCAATCAGCTAGCTAGAAGTCTGCTCAAAGTAAAACTGTCTACCTAGCATCAGATCCCACATGTTAAGGATTCAATTTTATAAGGCTGTTCCCCTTGCCCCTTCAGTTGCCAATTGAAAATCTACATTGTCTCCTGCACTACTTTGTTTTCTAATGAACTGCCTATATGTCTATGTTTCCAGTGGTTTCCATAGGTTCCATTAATTTGCTAGAGTGGCTCACAGAACTCAGAGAAACTTTTTTATTACTAGGTTACCAATTCATAAGAAAAGGCTATAACTGAGGAACAACCAGATCAGAAAGAGGCATAGGGTAAGATATGGGCAAAGGACAGGAATTTTCATGCCTTCTTCAAGTATGACACTCACCTAGATCTCCATATTTTAAGTTCTTCAATTCATGTTTTTTGACTCTATAGAGGCTGGTTACAGGGCTCTGATTGATTAAATCATTGACTATTAGCAAAGTATCCCTGGACTCAAGAAGCATTTCCAAAGCGTGCAGAGAGATATCCTCTCAAGATGCAGAGATACTTCCAAAGACAGCCAAAAGAAAGTCCTAACAATCCCTTTGAGATTCTGGTAACAATTTGCAGGACCAGAGACACAAAAGAAGAGCAAACCCCTTTTTTTTCTGTGTGTTGGAACACCGAAGCTGATAGTTGTCAAGCTAATTTCTCAGGTATTAAAGCAAGATGACTATAGCTGTCCCTTGGAAAAGAAAGATTCAACAGTGGGTGTAGCCTCCCAAGAGTCTAAATTGGAGAGAAAAAATAATGGGATATTTTATTTTTCCCTCTCAACCAAGCACCACACATATCCAGAAGATATGATGCTGGGGAAAACTCTTGCCCTTTGCTGGTTTCTTGCAAGTCTTCCTAGGATCTCTTCTGCTGGATACTGGGTATGGTTTAAAATAGGTTCAAAACAGAGAGTATAAACCTGATATCCATTAGTTTTAATTTCAGTTTCTCCCTTGAATGAGGGACCATGTGGGGTTCCTACTGAATCAAACACCCCCATATTTACCTCCTTCTAAGGTAACATGGAGGGGTTCTAGTTGTAAATATTTAGGTGTGTTTGTTGATATGGAAGGATCTGACAAAAACCTTCTAAGACAATACTTTCCAGTATTCTGGCAATGTGATTCAGATTTCTGAAACCAAATTTTATAATAAATCCCTCAGTGAAGAAAGTGGGGGAAACCCAGATATTGGTTTAGGTTTCTGGCATTCTGAATCTCCTGTCAATACAAAATGACCTGTTAACCCTGTACTGAAAAGTCAATTAGATTAGGAGTTCAGTGCAAAGAGAGCAGAGTTTGGAACCCAAAAGATATTACCCAAAGCCCTTGAAATGGTGAGAAAGACAGAGAATTCAGTGTGCTCAGTAGGTACCAATGTCTGGGTTTCTCCTAGTCCCTGATGCTCTCAGAAGTCTCCTATGGATCCCATTACTGTTGCCAAAACCGTTAAAAAGCAAAATGCAACTAAATAAATTTTAAAGTTCTTGTTGGCTTTGGTCAATAATTCATGAATTGGACAACATCCAATTTAACAGATAGACAAGATCTCCAAGGAGATATACAAAAGGAGACTTTTATAGGCAAAAATTGAGCAGGCACCAGGCAATTATACTGATAAAAAGGGTGGATTGTTTATTGTAAGGTTCCTTTGCTTTAGGGAACGGTAAGGGACTATCAGGAAGATTACCTAACTAATATTAATCAGGTGATCCCTGAATGATTTGAGTTCCCATTTCTGAGAGTGAGAACTGTAATTAAAATCTTAGTTTAATGAAGCTTGGCCATTTTGGGCTTGTCTTTTTTTTTTTTTTTTTTAATATCTACTTCCATCCTCTTGTCTCACATGGATGTCCTAGCTGTTCCAAGTCTTAGATCATTTGAATTTGTTTTCTCTACCTAAATGTTCTTCACTTATACACCTGAATGACATTCTCTCCTTCTTTTCCTATATTTAATAAAATGTTACTTGCTTAATGACATATTTCTTGACTACACTTCTTTCTATTCAACTTCCCAACAACCTCCTTCCAAAACCCTTCTATTTTCTTTCTTTTTAACATGTATCACCATTTTCCATACCCTATGTTAACTATTTGTTTCAGTCTTTGCCTAATTTTCCCATTAAATGAAAGCCTTTAATAAGAGTGCTTTTGTTTTTCTTGTTCTGTTTTTTTTTTTTTTTTCCTGTTTGTTATTGTAGCTCCATTACCTAGAAAGTTGTTTGGTATATTGCTACTACTCTGTTGTACTAGCTGGTTGAATTAAGTCTTTATATTAAACCACAGTATTTTGACCTGTGATAGGAATGTGTTTTCTTTAAATCTAATTTAATGCTTGTGTTTGATTTTGGACTGTTTATCTATGTTTTTCTAGCTGAATCTACAGGGTTTGACTTTACATACAAATAATATTTGGTTAATTCTATCAATGATCAGGTTATAATGTTAAATCAGCTTACTATTGATTTAGACATACTTAAAATATCTTGTTTGATACTCTTGAAACCAAAACTATAAAAGAAAAAAATCACATAAATAAAAAATTATAATTGTTCTTACATCACTAAAAATTTTAATTTTTTCTGCAGTATACACACTGACTAAAATGTCGTTCAAAAATTAATATTTTCAAATGATAGGTTAATAATCAATTGTATGTAAATAATAATGTAGTAGTTCATTTACATCACCAAATTTTTTAAATTGCCACCGTTTGATTTTGGTGTGGATGACCACACTAGTGGTTAGTTTTATGAAGTGCTTTCACAGGTCTCTCTTGGTAATTCATAGGAATTTCCACAGAGACAAAACCTAAATTTCATAATCAGTATTAAAGTATTTTAATATAGTTATGTCCATAGTTTCATTGAGGCTAGATTAGTTTAGATAAGACAAGTTTAGTTAAGGTAGTTATTTGATATGTTTAAGGAGTTCTTTAATATGTTTAAGGAGTTCTTTAATATGTTTAAGCAGTTACTTAAATAAGTTTATATATTTTAAGGTATTTTCTCTGGCTAACATTAGTTTAAAAAGGTGTACTTCCAAATATTATGAAATTTGCATTATGAGACATTAAAAGGAAAGTTTTTATGTCATTATGTAATGCTGTTAAACTTTTAAAAGTAGAATTGCCATGTTGGTAGCCAAGTTCCTTTATAAAAAAAATAATCTAAAATGCCACATAAAGAATACACTTGCACCTTTAGGGTATCTCTCTCAATCGAAATACTGCTACCCAAATAGTTCCATACAGATTTGAAAACTCATAAAGATTTTTTTTTAAGAATGATTTATTTATGCATAGAAGCTGGGGTACAGGTCAGAGGTGTGGGACGGCGAGAGGGTTCACCAGAGACAGAGTGGGGAGCAGAACAGGCAGATCGTGGGAAATACACTGCTGAGGGGAGCAGCGGGCGAGGCAGGAGAGGTCTGCCCCGCCATGTAGGAATCTCCCCAGCCAGCCGTGGAACTCATGTCGCTGCTGCTGCCAGCTCCACAGCGCAGTGCTTAACCGCTGTGCACCAGGGAGGTCTGAAAACTCATAAAGATTTTAAAACTCAGCTGGTGGTCCCTGCGTCTCCCAATGGTTTCATTCCTCATATGTTAAAATTGTAGGCAAAGTAATTCACACAGAGAAGAGTAAGATATAAATACAAGGAAAGACCTCACAATATGTCAGACACAGTGCTAAATTTTGTATATATATGAAGGAATATATTTATTTCAGTTATACAGATGACTGTTCTACATCTCTCACCTAACTACAGGTTGCTAGGAGAGAGTTTCAATTCCTGATTAGGTTATCACTTTCTGTGTTACTGCCTGAAGAGCAGTAACAGTAAAAGTGATTCAGAGTCAGGTACTAGGCAATGTGATATGCACACTTTATGCTATTTATCCCAATAATCTCAAAAGGTGTGTTATTATTGTCCTCATTTTATACAGGAAAAGTACGTAAATTTCCCAAGGTCCCAAAGATACAAATGGAAATGTGAGATTTCCTTTCATCTCTCAAGCAAAAAACACAATGATTGGATCTATCTTCCTTACAAGCAATGGAGATTAATGGCTAACTCAGAAGATTACAACTACATGAACCTGAAAAATGTAGGAGAAAAACAGTTCAGGTTTATTACTGATGCATGATCAGAGGAATGCCACTTTCTTCAAACTAAATAGGAACATTCTTTAGCACATTGCTGTTGGTTTTGATACTGTAACTTCAGGTCATCAGTTCTGCTCTCCCAGCTGGCAATGTGGACCCCAGGCTGCAGTGGCCGTGCCGAGTCCTGGCCACCAGACCACCAGGGGTTGGTGTCTCACAAAGCCACAGCAGAAACTTCGCTGATGCTCAGACAAGCAAGCAAAATGAGGGTTTCTTTTTTTTTTTTTTTTAGAAAGAAAAAAAAGTTTATTAAGGAGAAAAGGAACAGAAGTAAAGTAGAACTCTCAGGCTGGTGAAACCAGGCCACGGAGGGGCAAGGAAGCTGACTGTCCCTGTGTCTAGGGCATATTTCAACTTCAACTTCTTTTCTCTATTCTAAAATCTCTCATGTTCTTTGTGATTGGCTCTCTCTCTGTGGTTATACTTACCTGGGCAGCTTTGTCCAGCTTTACAACTCTTACCTTAGTCTTTCTTTCACTGCCCCTCTCCAAGTTCTCTTAAAATTTACTCTCTTTATTAGCCTTAAAATTTACTGCCATCGTTAGTCCTCCTGGATTTCTCTTATCTCAGAAGCTTTTTATCCTTTTTTTTGAATCCTCCCCACCCTCCACACCTCTGCTCACACCTAGCTCTTGTATGCAAAAATAAATAAATCTTAAAAAAAAAAGAAATGTGTTTAATGTGGTTAGCACACCTTTAAGGGGGAACTTCCATCCTAAACTCTCCACTATATCTTTCCTCATTTTAATGAAGCATAAATTTAAAGTTTCTTAAACTTTGCATTGATGTCTTCCTAAATATCCTGGGCTCAGAATTAGAGTATTGGTTAGAAAATATAAGTGTGTTACACACACACACACCCCACACACATGCATACACACACACATCAAGCCCAGTAAGCGATAAAACCACAAAACACAAAAATGTCAAATATCTTATCATGGTAAAAATACTAACCATCTGGATTTAAAATGTCACTAAAAACTTTACTAAAGAATGTATTTCAAATAATATCTCATTTGTATTTTATAATTAGGAAATTTATTTTTTAAGTATAACTAAAAAAGTGAACTATCAGGTTGTTAACTCATATGACAATTGTCCATTACAAATTAACTATACAAAGCAAATGAGAGGTTTCAGACAATGATGAAGTTGTTTCTGATATAAGTTGTTTTATTTATTTACACACCAGCACATTCTAAAAATATTTAGCATTTAAGCCATCTTAAAAACTATGGAAAACACAGCAAAATTAACATAAACCATAGATGTTTAAGAAAGCAAAGTCTTAAAATATTTTAATCTTAAAATATTTCAAATAACTGTATCCGATATCATATATATATATATATATATATATATATATATATATATATATACCATATATATATATATATATATATATTTTTTTTTTTTTTGCTAAGGGATGAATTAAACTCTTACTGAAAACTAACAGTTCTAGGTAATGCAACAGCTCTCACAGAATATTATCATGTTTTGGCTAAGTTGATTTTTATTATCTAAAAAAACAATTAAAACAACACAAAAGCTCTTTTACTTTTCCATTCAATGTATACTATCTATTTTGTGTTTGTTTTTTTTTTTTTTACAGTTGAAACCACACTTTCATGGCAATAGAAATTTTAATGAAAATTCAATAAATATTTATTGAGTTCCTACTAGAGCAAGACATTTTACCAGACCCTGGGGGGGATATAAAGATAAATACAGTTTGGTTCCTGACTTCTAAAATTTCACCATCTCATTTATCTGGAATGAAGATTACACAATGGGGCAGAATAGAAAATTAGATTGAAATGGAGGCTAAGGCCAAATCATGACAATTCTTCCATACTGTGATTATGATTTTGGATTTATCTGCATCATCAGATATTTAACTTCAGACAGATGAGGTTTGAGTCTACATTTTCCATCTGGTTAACAGTAAGACATTGATAATATCATTGTAAGATACTTTCAGGTAATACCATTACAAACTTTAAGTTCAATGTCAGTGATTTTCAGTTATTATTCTCCTACTTTCCCTTGGAAATATTCAGGAACTTATATACATGATGGATCAATTCTCCTTTTAAAATTTTATGTCCCTGTACTGGTCCTTGCTTGAAATTTTGTTTCTGTAATTTAATAGTTAAAGTATCTATTGTCACTAGATGGGCTACTGTGACTTTCATTTGACTTACATCCATTATCAACACTTAAGGTAGTGACTGCCTGTAGTAGATACAAAACAAATATTTGGAAAATGAAAAATAAGAGAATGTCTAGCACTTGAAGTCTTGGTAGAAATATATTTTGGTTTAACACACTTAATTTAGATTTGAAAATCTATACTGAAGAACAACACAATTAATGAGAAACACATTTCTTATGAAAATAAGATAAAAAATTAAACAGTTGAGATGCATTGTGAGGCATATATAGATTTTGATATAATTTTCATGATGTTGCTTAGTGTTAACATAGAATAATTGTATAAAGGCTCTTCAAAATGAATATTAAAAATTGATTGTGTATCAAGTGAAATATAAATGTTAAGAAGCTCATGACTTAGTACAGTAAAACCTACAAAGGAAACAGTATTTTAACTGAAAAGGAAAATTGTAAGATGATTTTTGAACTGCAGTAATAATAGTAATAGAATATTTGTTTATGAAAGTAATTGTCACAGCATGAACTACAGATTATAACTTTAAATGACCACAAATCAATTAAGTAAATCTCCTGATCTCTGGCATGTGGGATTTCTTTCCTCCAATTTAAAATATAGCTTTTATATTATCTCTATACAGTGGTTAAAAAATTGTGGTGGTGAGAAATAGCAGCATGAGGCCAGAAGCGTGAGGGTGAAAGAATTCACCAGTGACAGGGTGGAGAAGAGAAAAGGTGGATTTATTGAAATACTCTGCAAGAGATTAGGGGTGAGCCAGGAGAGGTCTGTGCAAGAAAAGGGATCTGAAGCTCTCTTTTAACTCTGTTTTCATGACTTCCTAACTTGGGGCACCAGTTTGCATCTGCTGAGATGTCTGACCTCTGAGCCTTAGACTCAGAAACATAAGCTGGTCCTGCTTCTGCATTCCTGGAGCTGGGATGGATTTTCTGGTCATGGTGGTCAATCATATGGCCTTATCCCTAAGGCAACTGTGTCAATTCCCTTATCTATTCAAGCCTCCCAAACCTGCCTGCTGGGCCAGTAGTGGGAGCTTAGTTTTTAGCCTTATTAAATGGTACCACCAGACAAAACCGAGAACAGGTTTTGAGAGATGGAGCAAAACATCAAAATCACTTTTTCCTTCTGTACTAGTAGAACCTTTTGTTCTATTTGTATCATATTTGAAAAGAAGATAATGTGTCTAAAGAAACTAGACTAGTAATAGAATTTAAGCCTGAACTCACACTTTCTAGTTAAAATGAATAAGGAAATATAATACCCTACTCCGAATTGGATTTGATGATATAAAATAATACTTGGGAAACAAATGTTGTGAGGGGGAATAATACTTGGGAATCCAAATGTTGTGAGGGGGAACTAAGGTGAGAAAATGAGAAAACTCACATTTCCTATGATAAGCATGGGTAAGTCTCCCTATGAAATCTTATTTACTATTTAAACAAGACCCCTCCCTTACTTAAAAGGACTGATTTGGATATTGTTAAGGGGAAGAAAAAAAAACTTAAAAAGCGCTTATTTTTCTTTCTATACCAAGTGACCTTAACAGTATTGGGTGCCATTTAAAAACACTACTTAAGAAATCCTTGATAAAAATCACTCAAAATCAAGAAATTAAATTTATCAGATTCAAGGCGAGTGGTTGTTCTTTTCATATATTATACGAAATTTCAAGGTGTATAAATAGATTTTAGCCTTAAATTAAGCACTGAAATATTCAATCACTACATACTATAAAAAAGATCAATCAAATTATCCGTAGGACATATTTTATTCATGTGTCCTTCACTCATAAAATGTAATCAGATTGAATATTCTGGAATTTACTATGGAATATTTTACATGAAAGCTATTTTTTGAAAAACTTGTTTTGACAGGTGACAGATAAGTTGACTATTAAATCAGTTTTAATGTGATGATATGGCTGTTTAATTGCTTATAAATCACTGAAAAGTTATTCTGGTTGGCTAATTTATAATCAACTACTGCTTGTCTACTTACATTGTCTCTTAAAATGTGGCAGCCTCCTAGAGTTTGACTTTCTCCTTTCTTTTGCCATCACTTTTTGTACTATCTGTTTTCACTTTAATTTGTTCATTTTCTTCCTTCGTGCTGACTCTGCAAGTTGTGGAATTTGTTTTTCCAAGGGCACAAATAACCTGTTCTGCAGGAATTTCCAGTTAAAATTAAAGAATCAGATGAGAGTAAACAAAGAGAGGATGATCCACAGGAGAGCCCTTTCCTAATTCTTTGTTTATGGTCTCTTATGGAATTCTCTCGCTTTTTCTTATAAATCATCTCTAAGTAATTCTGGCAATATTAGATACCAGATCAATATACTCGTACTTTTGACTGATATTTTTCCTTTGGCTTTCTGTCCCTTCATGAAGTATTTTTTCAAGTAAGAGAGAACTCTAAAATAATTCTCTTAGACCCATTTCACTTTGCTTTCATGAGTTTAACTTTTGGACTTCTCGTTAAGGAAGAATGTCTGGCTTTGTCTCAAAAACTGTTTCTCTGAACTTTATATTAATGTACCCTTGCCTTCAATCACTTCCTACCCATCTCCACCCCAATGTTAGAGGTCTCTCCAAATAGCAATATTTTCTGAAAATTTCCATTAACATTAATCACCTCTTGACTAATTATTTACTGTAACTTGATGATCCAAAATATATGTCTTAATTTCAGGGTTTGTTAGTGGGGAGAATGAAGGACTTTCTTATATAATGGCACCCATTCTTTAAAGCATTCCATAATTTTTCTATAAAACTGTAATCCTAACAATACATGCATATACACATATGCATATATGTATAGGTTTACAATATCATACATATGGTATATATTAGTTATAAGCCTCCCCTAATAAAAGCTAAGTTCCATAGAAATACGTATTTGTTCATTTATAGCTATTGCTCTAAGATCTAAGATTGTACCACCTACATAGTTTGCCATCAATAAGGAGTCATTAAAAAAATGAAGAGGTTGTAGGGCCAGTCGGTCTCTGCATGGACTCCCAAGTTAAGTTTCATCTTTTTAATTTACAATTAAATCTGTTAATCTCAGATCAATTATATGACATAGCAAATGAATACTCCTTCCTGTGAAAGATCAGTTCATGCCTCATATTGCCAGGTTATTCCACTTTTGTGGGATCGCTATATTATTATCAATAGTTTAACCTTTGTGTGCTCTGACACACACACACACACACACACACACACACACATATTTTTATCATAGTCTATCATTAAAGCGTAACAATATGCCTTGATGATAACAAACACCACTTTCCACACAAGAAATGCAATTTCTTTATAAGCATTAGGAGTTATTTCACTAGATTCACTTATTCTAAAAATTACACATGTGTGATTTAAAAATATTCCCCTTGCTATTGGTATAGTATGATTACATGAAATTGCCGATGGTCATCATAATAACATATCCAACTCCGTTTATTTTCCTGAATGGTTTTATAATTTAGTTAGCTTTTATTGTATTTCATCACAGTTTTGCATTACTGCATAAATTCCTTAAGGCATTTCACACATTAATAGTTATTTCATCCCAAATTTTAATCTTGAATATCACTTTATTTGGGTTCCTGTGAAAATGGAATCCATCTGTATATTGACATGATTTTGACAGAAAACAAGTGGTTGCCAAACATTCTGTAGAATTACACTCAGTGCCAATTTGGTTTTGGCAAATATTAATGGAAAATAAAGCATTAATGAATCCTTTGCCTAGAATAATATTTGATGTTTATATAGTTTCTCTCATCAAAAGGCATCAAACATGCAACAAGTGAAAATCTTGTTAACCTTCAAAAAATCCCTGTGAGAAAAGTAGAGGTCATAAATTTCTACTCTAATTTCATGTACTTTCCACTCCACCTTTTCTGGGGACAAAGGTAAAGTTTTTAAATGACACATACAAAGGAGGAAAGGAAGCTGTCCTTTGTCTACTAAAAAAAATATTTAAACCAGATTTTCTCAAACATTGGTTTCAAATAAAATTTTGATAGGGTTCTTTAGAGAGCATCATACATTAAGGCAGATGTTAATGATTATATAATCCTTTGAAATGCATTGCGAATTGATTAAATCTAATATTGCTCAGGTAGTATTTTGTTACACATTTTATACTCATGCTATGGCTCTTTGACTGTTTCTTAAATAATATATTTTAATAAATGGTAATTTTATTGTTTCATTCATTTATTATTTTAAGATTTTTATAGATTAAAACTCTGAGTCAAAAATTAATTGTGGAACTTAAATTCCTCCATCCATGTTGCTTCCTCAGTTTCCAAGTATTTGCTTCCTCTCTCCCTCCTTCCTGAATTCAGAATCCAGTAATTCTCCCTGCCCTCCTGCCTCAGACATTCCCTGTATATTACAGTGACTCTCAATGTGTGGTCCACAGACCAGCAGCATCAAAGTTAACACTAGACACTTGTTACAAAAGCAAAGTCTCAATCCTCATAGCAGATCCACTGAATCAGAAACCCCTATAGATAAGTTCAACAATTAGTGTTTTGGATTGTGATTCTGATCTATGATAATGTTTGAGAATCACTGCTTTATATAATTTTCTTTGCCAAAATCTTGTTCTAGAGACTTGAATTATATATATTTTCAAAATAATGTCTATGGTATTCCCTCTGTAGTAGTGCCTAATGCTCCTATCTTAAATTAAAATAAATTTCTGAAATTTATCTAGATGTTTCTTAATTGCCTGATATTTTTTAAGTGAATACACAGCTTGATTTGGGACCCTGCATTCAAAAGAGAATATAAATTAAACCATCCTTTATGTTAGAAGAAAATAATCTTAATGTAAAATAATTATTTTAGAATGTGTGACTATATAATGCCTTTATAGTCTTATGTTTAATCTTGATTACTAAAAAATGGTAGAAAAAACTAATAGGATTATATAGATACATTATAATGGAAGGTAATATGGTGGAATAATAGTGAGACTGGTATGGTCAAGAGCGACTTCTTCAAGGCTCTTAACATTAAGCTAAGTTGAGAAAGAGAAAAAAACAGGCATGCACACATCCCTGGAGATTTTTGACAGTTCAGACACTGTACAGAAAGTCTATTTGCATGAAAGATCATGTTGTGTATAAACAACTTAGAAAAGGTCAACACATATTCAGCATAGTGGACAAATAGAAAGGGTGGGAGAGTTGAATAAGAACCATGTGTTGGAACCAGATCTTGTTTATTTCACTTAGAATCACACATATGCAATTCACTCATGTTACATGAATCTTTTTTTCTCCTTTCTTTTACTTCATTATACTTCATTGTGTGAATGTAGGGTGGTTGTTCATGCGAGGTCTAAAAGATGAAAGTAAGGAGTTTAGATTTTTATTTTAAGGGATGAGAATTATCTTTGGGTGGCAAGCACTGGCCTGTCGTTAAGCAATGTTCTATGCAATTTATAAAGATTTATATATTTTGGGCCTCCCTGGTAGCACAACGGATTAAGCGCAGCACTGTGGAGCTGTTGGCAGCTTCGGCGCATGTTCGATGCCCAACCGGGGAGATTCCCACATGGCATGGCGTGCCTTTCCTGCCCTGCCTGCAGCTCCCCTCAGGAGTGTATTTCGGTCAGTCTGCCAGTTCTGCTCCCCACTCTGTCTCTGGTGAACCCTCTCACCTCCCCACACCTCTGGCCTGCACCCCAGCTTGTATGCAAAAAATAAATCTTTAAAAAAAAGATTTATATATTTTGTTTATACCATTATTAATATAGTCTTGAAAGTTCTAACAATGTAAAAATATAAAAAGAAACAATTTGATTAATAAAATTCAAAATTAGTTTGATACCTCCATTATGTCAAATAATTACCTATTTTTTTTGTGTGTGAGAGCATTTGAGATGTACTCTCTTAGCAGGTTTCAAGTATACAATATAGTACTGTTAAATATAATCACAATGTTCTGTTTATGAGCCCCAGAATGTATTCACTTTCTAACAGGAAGTCTGTTACTTTCACATTGCTAATTATGTGAGTGCATACTTGTAGTTTTGTTTTCCTACATCCGAGTAATAATCACTCAAAAAATAGTTGAAAAAGATATAAACCACAACCAAAAAAACCCTATAATTTATTAAAAATATTAAACAGTAAACTGTGAAGTAATGAAAACTTTTTAAAAAGTAAAAGAAATAGTCTACTACATATATTTAATATGTATCATAATTTTGAATGTGTTTTTTTAATTTAAAATAATCATTTAGTAAACATTTTTTTAATTTATTTTTTTTAAGATTTATTTATTTATACATACAAGCTGGGGTACAGGCCAGAGACGTGGGGCAGCGAGAGGGTTCACCAGAGACAGAGTGGGGAGCAGAACAGGCAGATCAGAAATACACTGCTGAGGGGAGCAGCGGGCGAGGCAAGGAGAGGTCTGCCGCACCATGTGGGATTCTCCCCGGCCGGGCGTCGAACTCGCGTCGCTGCTGCCGACAGCTCCACAGCGCAGCGCTCAACCGCTGCGCCACCAGGGAGGCCCCATTTAGTAAAAATTTAAACATTAAAAATAAAACAAAAAATTTGAATCCATTTATGATTTTAGAATAGAAATGAGTGTTTTTCTTTCCTCAAAAAAACCTTGTTCGGGGGCCTCCCTGGTAGTGCAGGGGCTAAGTCTCAGTGCTGTCATCCTACTACCTAGTTCCATCCCCTGCCCAAGGAGCTAACCCACATATGGTGCAGCAAACCTTTCCTGTTTTACCCACTGCTCCCCTTTGCAATGTATTTCAGTAAATCTGCCTGTTCTGCTCCCCACTCTTGATTCTGGTGAATCCTCTCCTCTCACCCCCACACCTCTGGCCTATAACCCAGTTGCATAAATAAATAAATCTTAAAAAAAAGGGGGGGGCCTCCCCGGTGGCACAGCGGTTAAGCGCTGCGCTGTGGAGCTGTCGGCAGCAGCGACGCGAGTTCGACACCAGGCTGGGGAGAATCCCACATGGCGCGGCAGACCTCTCCTTGCCTCGCCCGCTGCTCCCCTCAGCAGTGTATTTCTGATCTGCCTGTTCTGCTCCCCACTCTGTCTCTGGTGAACCTTCTCGCCGCCCCACGCCTGTGGCCTGTGCCCCAGCGTGTATGTATAAATAAAAAAAAAAAAATCTTAACAAAAAAAAAACCTTGTTGGGATGAGGGAAGAAAGGGTGGGGAAAGAGGCTGGGAACTTGCATTTTTAAAATAGGCACAAAATACCATATGTCAAAATGAATATATATATATATATATATTATATATGTATATCACATTATATTTAAAAATACTGTGAGTCATGCACAGTATTTTTAGTAATATTTTAAAATTTACATTTGATAAAATTAGCTCTTTTTGATATACCACTCTGCAAGTATTGACAAATGATAATCCCTTAATCACCACTGAAACGAGATAAAGAGAAGTTACAGCAACCCCCCCCCCCATATTCACTTATGCAGTGTGATAGACCCTCTCCTCTCTTGTAAGGCCTACCAATGATCTGCTTGTTCTTATAATTTTGCCTTTTCCAGAAGGTTGTATAAATTGAATTATTCAATAAGTAGCTTTTAAAGTCTGGCTACTTTCATTTAATCTAACACATTTGTAATTCAGACATGTTGCTCCATGAATCAATAATCTGTTGTTTTCTATTGCTACAGTAGTTTCTTATATGGATATAGCAGTTTCTTTATCCAAATACCATTGAAAGAACATTTGGGTTGTTTCCAAGTCTGGGACAGCTCTAATAAAACTATTATACACATTCCCATACAGGTTTATGTACAGGTTCATTTCTCAGGGGTAAATGTTGAAGTATAAAATAATTAGATCACGTAGCAAGTGCATATTTCACTTTATAAGCAACTAAAACACTTCTCCAAAGTGACTATTTTTTTGCATTTCTGTAGGCAAGGTATAAATTCTGACTGTTCCATGTTCATGTTAGCATTGTTATTCTCAGTTTTTTTGAGTCTTTGATTTTCTATATACATGTACGCACACACAAATTTTAGTAAGTGTAACATGCTATATCATTGTGGCTTTAATATGCAAATATATAATAAATAACAATGATTATATATTTTTATTTGAGTGCTTGCTATTCACTTATCTTTGCTATTCACTCATCTTTTCAGTGTTTTTTTTTAATTTGGATTGCTTTGTTTTCTCATTATCTGAGTTTTGAGAATTCAGCAAATACTCTGTATACAATCCTTTCCCTACTATTTTCAGATATTTTATCTAGTCTATGATTTTCCAGTCCTCTAAATTATCAGAAAAATACAAAAACATTCATTCCAAGTGATATATGTATACATCTATACATTGAAGCACTATCTACAATAACCACATTATGGAAACAACCTAATAACAGATGAGTGGGTTAGGAAGGTATATCTATAGATATAATTTGTATAGATATATTCTATAATATATAATCTATATAATCTATAGATATATCTCTATATACACAATGGAATAGTACTCAGGTATAAAAAGATGCTATCTTGCCATTTCTGACAACATGAATGGAATAGGAGGGGACTATACTAAGCAAAATAAGACAGAAGGAGAAAGGAAAATACTGGATGATATCACTTACATGTGGAATATAGAGAAACAAAACAAAGTGTTGCATAAAACCAAGCCAATTACAAACTCTAGAAATATGACTGTAAAATTGAGTCTACCAAAATTATGATTGTAAAATTGAGTACCCAATGTACTGTGGTAAAAGATTATTAGGGTTTTGGTGTTGGGCATAGTATGGTAACATGCTTGAAGAAATGTGAACTTTTATCTTTAAATCACACAGAGTGTTGTAAACCAGTGTAATTTCAGACAAAAAATAGCAAAAAAAAAAAAAAATAGCAAGGAAAAAATAACAAAAAGCATCAAAACTAGCAAAATTTGAGGGAATCCTCAAGTATTACATTGCAAATGCTTAAATTTCTGAACTTTTGACACATAGGTGGGAAATGATTTTGGAAAATACAATGACATCTAACCAATTAAGGGACATGTCTACAAATCTCCACATGCCTCTATCATTAGGATATCATAATCACTGAAATAGATATTTAATTTATATATCCAAGTTGATTACAAACATAAGTTGTATGCCAGTATTTAACATAACTTACAGAAAAGACACAACTAGGACATTTTCTTTAAACTATTCATCAGTTTCATTACATGTAATATAGAAAATATAACACTATGCAAGCTTTTATATATTCACCTATGCAAGTTTTTTTTTATTTCCTCAACTTCAGTCTAGAAATACACATTTGAAGACAAACTAAAGTATGACTGAGGTGTGAAATTTTATTTGAAAGAATGTCTGCGTCTTGCAGCATATTTCAGTTTGTGGTAAAAAAGCAACATTGGAATGGAATTTACTATTCAGTAAGATTCCTCTTGAGAAAAAAATTGTCTGATAAATAAGAATCCCTGTATTATATTCTGGCAAAAACAAAGATTTAGACAAGTTACCTGGGGATATGTGTGATGTATCATGTCAAAATTAATAAAACTGTAGGCAATCACCTTTTCCCACAAATCTCTTTGGGATGTTCTGTTTCATACTTCTTTGGCCTTCAGTCATGTAACATCTGAATAAACATCCACATCAAGCTTTAAAATAAGCATGCTTAGTCCATCAGCGTGCCTGTAAATGTACTAAACGTTGGTGCTTATTATTGATTGCTCTTGTCTCCCTAGTAATCAAGGAAATGGATGACTTGCTCATGGAAATCTAGTGCCAATGCTGTCTCAGTATTCAGAGCGTGTTTTGGAGCAGAATCATTCTGAGAGAAATTTGACAGAAATAAGCAGGCCAAGAACTAGACAGCATGGTTTTTTAGGCTTTCCATCAATGATATCAGGAATACTCCCAATATGCTTTCTCTCTGATTGTATACCTCTTTATAAAAAAACAAACAAACATTATTTTGTTGACAAAAGATATTATTATGACAGCGAACCATTCTTAACCTTACACATCAGGTTCTAGATCGTTCACAGTGTCACCTGGTATAATACTTTAAGTTGCAATATTTTTCTTGCTTTCTTAGCTCTAGTGCTCTATTTGCTGATGTAATTTTAGAAAATTTTCCTAATTCTTCTCCACATGGACACCTGTCTAGACGTCATATCAACAAAATTATTTTACCTCTTGAATATTAAATTGATTTGTAAGTATTTCATGTTGTTTTCAAAGCACCTATTTCTTTATTTTTCCAATATCATGTTGTGGGGTAGGCTGGAGAGCACTAAGGCTTCCTCCCCTCCCCCCCCCGCCCCCTTGGGGATGGGCCTCTACAGGCCTACAGACTGCCTGACAGAATAGCAAAGCCTGGGGGGTGTGGCTTAGAGTAGCTGTTAGAGTGCATATGAGCGGAAGGGGAGAGGAGAGGCAAGAAGCAGCAGCACAGAGGGCAGCAGCAAGAGCACGCTGCAGAAAGGGCCCCAGAGAAGCTGAAGATTGGTGGGGGGCCATGAGCAGATGGTACCCAGTGGCCCCCAGTCCTGCCACCTTGTATATAGTTGCCAGAGTTTAAGAGTTTAAATTTAAAAAAGGCCATAAAAAGCCACCAAGGTCTCCAGGACTCTTTTATACCTGTCTGCCCATCATTGAGAACCTGCCTAGTGCCATTTCCTGTTGGCACTACACATGCTGTAGCTGTTATTTCCTCCATTGCTATTATCATTGGTCATTGTCCTTAAATATCCATCATTAATTTTCTACCATTATTCTTCTTGCCCTGAGTCATTTTTTGAAGTCAGTTATAGCAAGGGTGTAAATAAGAGGTCTTTTTAAAAATGTATTCCTGTTTCAGTTTTTAACATATACCTGCCTTTTCACAACTAAGACTATTAGAGGAGGGGGAGAGGATGAGGGTATGAACAGCCCAGTGGTCTAGGGGATCCCATGGTCTAGAGTAAAGCACTGTGGATGCTTTGATGGTAGATATTGGTGACATTTATCTGAGGAGGTGTGAATTATTCCCCTAAATTATTTACAGTGTTGTAATCCAACGTTACTGCAACTGAAAAAAATAAAGTCATGACTGATTTAAGTGAGAGAGATTAGTGTCATCCCCTTCACACACAAGATCTTATACTCTGCTTAACTTCCACACAAATCTTGTATCTTGTTGTCACCTTTTGCTTCTACTTAATTCGCCCTCTGGGTAGGTGATGAGATATGCTATTATTTCAGTACTTTAGAAACAAACTGCTATACGACACCAATGGAAAATGACAATAATAATGTATTATTCACTCCATAACATAAGAATTGTCTGTAGAGACTTTCCTCTATCTGTTTTGTCCTGGGGCCAGAGATAGAGGGACACTGTTTATTCAAGGCATGGTCTCCTATGACAATGATAAACATGAAATACCACAAGGAAAATAGCACAGGCACATTTAAGGTTCCTGTGTACTTCACACCCACTGGCATAATATAGCCAAATTCAAAGTCAAGAGTTGAGCAAGAATAATGTTTTCATGATGAGGGTGTGGATGGGGGGTTAACTAATAGGTATTTGCTGAAAAATAATTTATCACACCATTAGAGTAGTTGTAGCCCTTTTAAAAAGTTGAAAGTCTAAAGAAGTAAAATAGTAACTGGTCTGACATTCATGTTTCAGTAAGAAAGACATATTGATTTATTTTCCCATAAAAATGTAGTTACATATGAAGATTAGAATCAATTTTTAAATTACATTTTGAGTTAAGTGGATTTGAAGATTGGCCTGAAACCAAACCACCATGAATAGCATTATTTATATGTTCCAAGTCATAAAAGTTCAACCTATCAACACTATTTTGGGGGGAAATGGAAATTTGGGGATGAATTGCATATGTTATGATATGTTTTCATACTTCCCACAGAACACCTAGAATTATATTATTGATTGAGATGATGGAAACTTAGAATGAAGTGTGAATTTATTAAGATGTGTGTTTCTAGAAATCTGCATAGAAACATGGCCTGAAGAATATATCATTTTCTGATATATTAATAGAAAGTTGACTTAGTGTGTCTTGTTTACTCTTTTGTTAGCTTTACATGTTTAACTTTAACTATAGATTACCTTTTACAACTACCATTTCTCTATTTTTTTATGTTATATGGTATAATTTAACACAATAAACAATGATTAAATATAACTTCTAGAAAACAAGTAAAAGCTCAAGTAGCATATGCAATTTTATACCTCTAAGATAAGCATTAGATTTATAATTATCTACTATTCTTACTCCGAGTCATCCAATTGACACAACACCATACTTTTTGAAGAAAAGGCTCATGAGAAGATGTTTATCTCTTTTCTTCAGAAAATACAAATCAAAACTACAATATCACTTCGTACCATTTAGAATATTTATTATCAAAAAGACACAAACAGATGTCAGGAATGATGCAAAGAAAAGAGGACCACTATACATTGTTGGAGGGGATGTAAATTGTTATGACCACTATGTAAAACAATATAATGATTTTTAAAAAATGACAATAAAAATAGCATTCTATTTCCTACATTCCATTCCACTACATTCCACATTCCTACATTCCAATGTACATTCCTACATTCCACCATACAAATGGTGTTTACCCTAGAAATATAATCACACTAATTCAGAAATATATATGCAGCATTATTCACAATAGCCAACATATGGAAACAACCTAAGTGCCCAATGAGCGATTAGTGGAAAAAGAAGATAGTGTGTGTGTGTGTGTGTGTGTGTGTGTGTGTGTGTGTGTGTGTGTGTTAGAATACCACTCTGCTGTGAAAAAGAAAAAGAGGAAATCTTGCTATTTGCAACAATATGGGTAAAACTTCAGGGTATTATACTAAGATACTAAGTGAGATAAGTCTGAAAATACAAATGTATATGATTTCGCTCAGATATAGAAGATAAACCAAAGAAAATGAATAAACCAAACTAAACAAAGACATACCCTGTGTCTCCTTACAGAATGGTGAATATCAGAGGGAAGATGGGGTAAAGGGCAGGTTAAACTATTAAAAGGGCTTTCTGGATTGAAATTAGACTTTTGGTGGAGCACATAATGCAGCATATACGGATGTCACACTATAATGCTGTAGAACGGAAACCCACATCACTTTATAAACCAATGCTGCTGCAATAAAAAGTAAAAAAAAAAACAAACAAAAAAAAACACTAGGATTACTTTAATGTTATATTATGGAGTAGTTTATTGCTACACACCACCTAACATCAGAATAAGAGTATGCATGTTGAACAACAACATATAGGACATGCAGGGTGATATTTATCATTCACACTTACTCAGATGCAGAACCTGGGGAAGGTATGGTACGTTTGTTGGGAATAGATTCAGTAAATTCACCCAAATGTCTTATAATATTATTTTTTTAATGTGTACACAAGACTTTTTTCCTGTCACATAAATGATGTATATGCTCATATAAATGAAGTATCGATATCATTGGTCCTGCACCAGTGATCTCGACTCCATAAGAAAAGATTTCTTAGCATGATATATAATCACTTAGACATTATTAGTTAAAAATTTGTTACACTGCTACTTATACCTACAAGGGAATTTGGAAAATGTAGATTTTATTTTGGGCAGGAAAACAAAGACTTGAAAAAGTACTTAAGGTACTTTAAATAAATAAAAAGATAAACACATATACTAGAGCACAACTTTGAGGGAAGAACAGCAGAAAACCAGAAAGACAATGAAATAAACTGTAATGATAAAATAAGTATTATTGAGTGGCTACTTGGCACCAACATATTCAAAGCAATGGGATTCATAAGTGAACAGACACATACATACACCCATTCACAATCTCTGCTTTCATGAAGTTTACATTTTAGTGGATTAAGACAATTTCTGGGCTTTTGTTTGCTTTGATATACTGCCATCAGTAGAGAGATATTCTAAAATTGGGCTATAATCCTTTTTCCTGAGAACCCTCTAAGTACCTCAGATTCAGTTAATGTTGCATTAGTGAAGTGGTAAGTTTTTCCATCCTATACATCTGACAGGAATGGCATATTTCCATTTTGCTAATGACATCTACTCTTCCTATTGCGCCACATATGCAGCCTTGTAAAAATTTGGAGAAAAACAAGCTTTTCTTCACCAGCTGATATATACCTGTCCTTGTCTTTAAAAAATTAAACAAATAAAGAACAAGATTTTCATTTCCTAATTATCTTGCTTATTTTCAGCAAAATATGGGGAAAGATGAGATGTTTACATGTTATTACCTTCCTCACAGTCTAATCCTAATGTAGATTCTAAATTATGTTGACATAGATTTGTTTAATTTCATTCTGTGCCAACATTTTTTTCTTTTCTGTGTTTATTCAACTTCACAAATACTTTTAAAGCCCCAATATTACAGATTTTCACCAACTTTGAACCTCCTGGGTGTCCATTGTTATCTTGCAATTTAACAGCACTAAAAAAAAAAAGTTATAGCTCAGAAAAAGCAGCTAAAGACTTAATAATATGGTGATTGAAAGGATCAGATACCCTCTACTACTCAAGTTGAAGTGTTTAAGATATTGTACTTCTTTTTTACCTATCATTTGTTGAAGAAGACATGTGAAGTAAAACATGTTCCATCTAATGTTCTCTGGAAGAAATCCTTGTGTCAAAATAATTAGTGAGGAAGTCTTTAACAAAATAGTATCTGCTGTCGGGAAAGTACTATAGCTTTGAAAGACCCCAAAGGATAATTATATATGTGTATATAAAATTTCCAATATATGCAAGAAAAACATAAGGGGAAAAGAGGATATAATTAAAATTATGTCAGCTAACTTATAATGGCTATATGGGTCATATCCACTAAATATAGTTAACTTGTTTTAGATACTTAAAAAGAAATGGATATATACACCTGTCATGAAGAATTCGTAGGAAGGCTATTCAGCTAACACTTGAAGTTCAGGGACTATTGCTTAGAAAATATTATGACTAAACTGATGTCAAAATTCAAGTGAAATTTACCAGACAAAGCAGAAAAAGCAATCCAACTATGGTATTCACAGGAAAAATCATAATTTGGCATAATTTATTTTTTAAAAAAGCTATTTCAGAATATGATGAAGAAAAGGTAAAGCCAAGACCTTGAACGTCCTTGAATTCTCTCATAACAATCATACATATGTTTTTCTGAAGGCAAGTTACATCACTGAAATGTCTCATAAAAATGTATGTAGGCCGAATTGCTGTTAGGTGGAATTATCTAGAACTTAAAGAATAAGAGACAACACAGAAGAAAGGAGACCTAAAATAAGATTATTGCAATATCTCAAGACAATAACTAATGAATGTCTTAAATATAGAAGTGGAAGTAGGAAATTATAAGGGGAAAGTTAAAATACTTTGTATGTCAAATGATTGATTTAGTTGATAATTATCAAATTATTTACTGTGATATAAAATTGAGGAGAGATTAAGACTTCGAAGGCTTCATTAATTTCAAAAAAGTGATTGTAGTGAAATACAATTTTAAAATAACAAAAATGAGGGCCTCCCTGGTGGAGCAACAGGTTAAGCGCAGAGCTGTGGAGCTGTTGGCAGCGGTGATGCGAGTTTGTTGCCAGGCCAGGGAGATTCCCACATGGCACGGCAGACCTCTCCTGCCTCACCTGCTGCTCCCCTCAGCAGTGTATTTCGATCTATCTGCCTGTTCTGCTCCCCACTTTGTCTCTGGTGAACCCTCTCACCGCCCCAACACCTCTGGCTTGCACACCAGCTTGAATGCATAAATAAATAAATCTTTTAAAAAAAAAATAACAAAAATGAAGAAACTTAGTGTGAAAGAGTGAGCGAGAAAAGGGAATTACAAAAGGATAATATCTCTGTACTTAAGGCTATAAAGATGTTCCATAAGGCAATACATGTTATAGTATAGAAATTCAGTGGAAAACCTTAAAATATGCTTATATTGGCAATAAAGTAGCTATTGATAATCCGCATAAGAGTAGTTTCAGGTGTGTGTGTGTGTGTGTGTGTGTTGTACTGGTATTTACTTTGAGAAGAATTAGGAATTAAGTATACTACAATTTTAACATTATAAAAATGTGTAAGGGACAAAGAGGTATACAACATCTTTAAAAATGAGACTAATAATTCTGAAAAAATTTCTGGGAAGAAGGTAATCAAATATATAATGTGGTAAAATGGAATACTATTCAGCTGTAGAAAATAAGATGGAATATTGCCATTTGTGGCAATATGAATATATATTGAGGGTATTATGCTGAATGATATAAATAACTATATATATATATATATATATATATATATTAAAAAAGTATCTCCATAATGTTAACATGACACAGCACTTTATATTTCATCATTGACTAAATTAAAGAAATTTCAGCTCATTACACTATAGATAATGTATTATTTTAAATCAAGTTTCTAGTAAATATGCAGGGGAGCTGTACATATCTAGTAGCCTCATTTTCTAAGATTTCAATAGCAATTTTAGTCATCTATAAAAAGTAAGAAGCATAACCTTGGATTGTAATCTCAAACAAAAGGGTTATATCTTAGAAAATTTGAGAAGAGACTAAAAGAACAATGATTGAGAACAAAAAGAAAGAAACTAAAGTAAATAAGTGCAGGTTTGCCATGTTTAGAGAATCAGGTGAAATAAGAGAACATCAAAAAATAAAGTTTTCAGCAATTTCTTTACTTTGTCCTCATATTTTTACTAAGCAAGACAAAAAATTATTAATTTCTTTACTTTGTCCTCATATTTTTACTAAGCAAGACAAAAAATTATTTGAATAAATTATAACCCTTGAGACATTGTTTTTATAGGAACAAAGTTATAACCCCTAATTAAGTATTTAAAATTACAAATATTTTCCTTCATGAAAAGCATTTATTCAAAATATATTAATATCAATCAACTATCAAAGAGGTTAATTATACACACTTAATATTTGTTGAACAAATGGATCATTAAATGAATGGGTTCTGTGACATTGTAAAATAGATCAGTCAATTTCCAAAATGCAGGCTTTTCATCATGTTAATATTTTCAAGTACAGTATAAGTCTCTATTTCATCTATGTCTTTCCTTCCTACTATTCATCATTTTCTAATGTTCAATTATTTTCTTCAGGATAGCAACTTGCTCCTGTAATATTAAATTTATGAAAATAAGTCTTATCTAAGAAGTCATTTCATCCATCAATCTGCCTCCTAATTAGATTATATCTAAAATAACTATTTATAAACACCTGCAGAAGAGGAGAGTCTACAACTACTCTTGACAACAATTTAAATACTTAACCTTTGCTGTGAGAAAATGTCTTTCTTAGATTTTCTTCCAGTATTGCTTATTTAACAGAGAACAGACTTTCTCTTATTCTCTACTGAGTTTACAAGATCTGGCCACAATTGCTATGTCAGATTCTTGAGTTTATTCTCAGATATTCCTGATAATCAAATCATAAACAATCTAGAAGTGATCAGTAACCAAGACAATATACAAAGGATTACTTTTCAGGGACATACTTTTTAATTATATAATTTAAGTTTACTTTATTAATAGATTATATTTTACTTCTTTGGAGAAGTGCCTTTTGAGCTCTTCTGCCCATTTCTTGACTGGGTTTTTGGCTTTGTTTTTGTTGAGTTGTGTGAGTTCCTTGTAAATTTTTGTTATCAGTACTTTATCAGATGTATTGTGTGCAAAAATCTTTTCCCAGTTGGTATGGTGTCTGTTAGTCTTGGTTAATGTCTCTTTTGCTGTACAGAAGCTTTTTATTTTTATGTAATCCCATCTGTTTATCTTGTCTTTCACTTCCTTCGCTTTGAGGGATGAGTCTTTCAAGATTTTGCTGAGATGTATGTTGTGTAGAGTTTTGCCTATATAAATGGCCAACAGATACATGAAAAAATGCTCAACATCACTTATAATCAAGGAAATGCAAATCAAAACCACAATGAGATACCACCTCACACCTGAGAGGATGGCACACATTAAAAATACAGGCAACAACAAATGCTGGAAAGGATGTGGAGAAAAAGGAACTCTTCTACACTGCTGGTGGGAATGTGAACTGGTCCAACCACTATGGAAAGATGTATGGCGATTCCTCAAATTGCTAAACATGGAGCTCCCATACGACCCAGCAATACCACTTTTGGGAATTTACCCAAAGGACACAAAAACACTAATCCGAAAGGATACATGCACCCGTATGTTCATTGCAGCACTGTTCACAATAGCAAAGGTATGGAAGCAACCCAGATGTCCAAAAATAGATGATTGGATCCAGAAG
>PVIJ01004375.1:55494-89606 GCA_004024925.1 Scalopus aquaticus | reverse complement strand
AATCATACTCAGTGAAATATGCCAGAAAGAAAAAGAAAAATATCGAATGGTTTCACTTATAACAGGACTATAGGGAGGCCGGGTGGGAGAGAGACTCAGTGGTGGGGGGGGTGGGCGGAGGGGAGGATAAGGGCACAAAATGGAAGAGAGGAGAATACAGGGGACCATGGAGATGGATCACGGGTGAATTGGTGGTGGGCTGCCCAAGGGGAATACAAAATGTAAAAGACATAAATAACAATAAAAAAATTTAAAAAATAGATTGCATTTTAGAGTGCAGCCCTTTCTTATGATTAAGTTGAAAATATCAATATCATTAAGTCAACGTTATTTCAATAAAAGTAATACAGTAAATAAGGCTTCTAATGGTGAACTTAGTGTAGTATATACAGAGAGTGATTTATAATGATGCACACATGAAATTTATAATACAATGTTATTTCAATAAAAATTCAATACTAATATCCAAAATAATCTGAAAAAAAGAAGATAACATTAAGTCAAAAATGCATTTAATATACCTAACTTACTGAACATCACAGATTAGCATAACCTATCTTACACGTATTCAGGATGCTGACATTAACCTTCAGTTGGACAAGATAATCTAACAAAAAACCTATTTTATTAAAAAGTGTGATCTATCACATGTATTTCAATAAATACTATGCTGAAAGTGAAAAATGAATGACTTCATGGATTTCTGCCATTAAATAGCTGAAAACACATTAGTATGATGAATGTTTTAACATTAAACTAAAATTAATTTCTAGATGATGGGAATACTACAACCACAGGTTCACAATTGAGGTTATTTTCTATTGAGACTTTGGGATAGCTGGTAGAAGGCACTGGAATGCCAACACTTAATGGTTAGCAAGCATTGTTCTTTGGGAATATAAAAGTTCTGATTCTTGGTTTGTTTCTTCTTTTTATTATATGCTCTATAGCAAATGAGCAACCTATATCTGTCTGTCAGTTATTAAGAATCTGATAATTGATGTCCATTTCTTTTAACATTTTTTATACCTCTCTGATGGCAGTAAATGTCTCTGCAGGTAACTTTAATATGAAAAAAAAATCATGATTTTGGTATAACTTCTTCCTCTATCTCAATGTCTTAACATCATCCTTTCTCCAGTTTGATCATCTCTGTGTTGGATTGTTCTTCACTCTCAATGTTTTTGTAGTGGGCAATTATGTTAAGTTTCATCTCTTCTTCACATCAGAAGCAGGAGACACAGATGGATATTATGTTAACATGAAGAGATATGAAAACATAATACCCAAAAAATGCTAGTAACAGAAATGCACTGAAGAATATTAATTGCTTATTCCCTTCATTATCTATCTGCCAGGAAGTTGCAGCTCACTGTTGATGACCAGCATCAAGAGAGAGTGTCATAACATACATCACTAGCCAACTATGAAAAGAACAAAATTCAGTATTCAAAGTATGGTTTCTATTGATGCTGTATTGCTTTCATATCTTGTAACATTCAGAAATCATCAGTTGATCTATTCTAAGTCAGGGTCATCAACAGTTTTACATTTACCAAAAATTGAGTAGATAGTGTATTTTCCCCATATACCACCTGCATCCCATTTCTTATACTGTTAACCTCTTATATTAATATAGCATATTTGTTACATGAATAAATAAATATTTATCCATTCTTGTTAAAGTCCTCATTTCATTTAGATTTCCTTAGCAATACTAACTGCCCTATTCTAAGGTACCAACCAGTATGCCAAATATATTCAATGGTTGTGTCTTCTTCATCTCCTGTTTAGTATGAAATGTTCAACCTTTCCTTGTTTTTGATTACCTTAACAGTTTGTAGTAGTACTGGCCGGGTATGTTGTAGAACCGCTTTACTGAAATTTGCCTAATGTTTTCTAATGATTAGACTGAGGTTTTGTGATTTAAGGACAATCATAGTTACAGTGACATATTCATCACATCAAATCAAGGATACATACTGTCAACATGATTTGTGACTGCTGATGTTAATGTTGTATGGAGACAAGACATAAAAAAATTGTCCTTTGGTCCTGTTAATTTTCCTTCTTCTAAAGAAGGCTTTGTCTGAAATTAGAATAGCTATTTTCACCTTCTGATTAGTGTTAGCATGCTTCTCCTCTTGTAATCTTTCTTTTTATACTTAAAGTGAGATGTTTGTTTGTTTTTTAAGGATTTATTTATGCATACAAGAGCTGGGATGTAGGCCAGAGGTGGTGGGGGTGGGTGAGAGGATTCACCAGAGAGAGAATGAGGAGTAGAACAGGCAGATTGATTGAAATACACTGCTGAGGGGAGCAGCAGGTGAGACAGGAGAGGTCTGTTGTGCCATGTGGGCTAGCTCCCTGGCGGGGCATTGGACTACTGCTGCAGTGGCTACCCACAGCTTCATAGTTCTGAGACTTAACCCCTTGTGCCACAAGGAAAGCCCTAAAGTGAGTTTTTTTGTAATCAATTGTTGGGTCTTGTTGGTTTATTCCCTGTGCTAATCTGTTTTCATTTGGTGTTTCAATGCCAGTCTCATTAAAGAAGTCATCCAAACAATCATTGGTTTCTAAGACACATCATTTTCACCAAAGCAGTACTATACCAAAGCAGAGTCAGCAATCTACTGTAGCCTTTTATAATTCTAAAAATTACCCCATGCACCTAGTTATTTTGCCTTTCAATACCCCCAAACCAAAACAAATTCTAATATGTTAACATTATTTTCTATCGATAAACCTCCTTATTTTCCTGAAAGTAAATGTCATCTGGTTTTAAAAATTAAAAAAAAAAATCCTCTTCTATACATTGAGTTTGGTTGGGAATTCGAGGAACCAATTTAGGCAATGGACTTTCTGCTCCTTTTAAATAACAGTAAGAATAAATCTTCAAGCTGTTTCTCCATTAATTTTATGGTTTCTGCCATCATTGAATTGCATGTGGTTAAACAGTCATCCATGCTGGGACCTCTCAAGCATATATTTGATAGTACAACAAGAGCTCTCACATTATGGTATATTTGTTTCTCAAGTTAGTTTGAAGAAATAGGGAATTTAGAATTTCTCCCATATGGCATAAGCATGGGCATATACCACAATTGTGTATGACCTAACATTATTTCTGCTATTAAGTAGTGGTTAAGTTTCTTTCATTTTATATATCTGAGTTGAACCTGACTACCATACTTCAGCTTCTCAACCAATCTCACCACAGATCAGATACACAATGTAATCTAGCATAAAATGTAAACATCAGTTACTTGATGCATAATTCATATAGTGTCTAACAAGCTAGGAGGCATTTTTATAGGGCTATATTAATATAACCCTACTATGCTATAGATGAAAAACAATGAACCTAGCTTCCGGAATAAGAAAAAAATGCATACTATTCTTGACCAATACTATATACTTCTATAAAAGGAGAAAGAAAAGTCAGCAAAGAAATTGAATATTTTGAAAAGCAAAGGGGAAACTAAGTAAAATTCAAGTATATAAATACTGAAGAATACACTTGAATTTATCAATAAGGAAGTAGTTGACACCCCAGACTGGACAGATTCAATGCAGTAGTTACAGGAGTGCAGATTGTAGTAGGTAGAGAATTGAACTTGCAATAAAGCAATAGAGACATTAAAGGTAGAATATATTTCACCTTGAAGTTTGAGCTTAAGTATCTTTTAGTTAGGGTATATATATTTAGGCTTAACTTATATCTCTCCATGCTTTAATTTGTTCTTTTCCTTTTAATCTTTACTTTTGAATGCAATCTGCCTCAAATTCTTTTTCAAAAAAAGTTTTGCATGACATATGAAAAAATAAATGAAGAATACCCTTTAGTGTGAGCTATAGTCAGTGAAATGTTTCAAAGTACTTTGCTCTTAAATCTCTTCATGTTCATTCTCTTTTTCTTTGAATTTCAGTTCTTTTATCTATCTATTTTGGGGGTATCAGGAATAGTTAATATTATCCTTTGATGATGATCTTATGGTTACAAAAATATAAAGGATTTCTCCCAATATATTTAAATTACTTATTTTTCTCTCTAGGTCTAATTGATAACATGGGACATATGAAACAGATCTCACTACATTACAAGAATTAGACACTCTCACCAGCTAAATAAATGTAGAGGCATAGATTTTCATTAAAGGCATTATCATTAAAATATTTGAAACCATTATTAAACTTTTGCATGGCAATATATTACTAATTTATTAGTGATGCAATCAACATCTAAAACTTAAATCATTAAATATAGGATCATCTGGAGTTATTTCCTCAGCACAAATTATTGATGTGGGTTAAATTTCATGTTTCACTTATTACTTTAGCTGATCTACTAACACTATTATTAAAATTGCTCTCACCAGCATTAGAGAAAGAAAAGGGAAACTAAAAAGAGCAAATTTCTAATTCCTACTGTTACATTGTTGAAATAAGTTATATATAGACATAAAACAAGTTAAATTTGTTATTCATTATACAAAAATTACTTAATGTCAGTTACAAAATACATTTAACAGAATCAGAAATAACCGGATAAACAGAAAAAAAATCATCAGAATAAACTTCATTACTTAAATAACAGATTTTTACTTGTTTATGCAGATTATATAGTATAAACAATCAACATTTGTTCCATGAATATTGCATGATATTGAATTAAAATTCAATTCTTAGAGCAACTAAATTCTAATTGGTTTGGAGATGATTCTAAAGACAATTAAAAAGTTACCTATTACATTTCTGCATATTAAGTGTATAGTTTTTCTGATATTTATTTTATGGATTATCAAGTATTCATTTATGAAAATCACTCCATTTGCATCAATATTTATTTAATTATTTAAATATTTATGTCAATTAAATTCTCAAATTTCCTCATTATGTCTTTATTCTTTGCCCAGAGTTTTATCTTTATACATGTATCCTTTGCCAAATGAGTTACTTGCTTTGTCAATAGACTACTGAATGTCCTTTGTTATTTTACTTACTACATTATACTAGTTTAGCAAAGACACAGGGGGGGGCCTCCCTGGTGGCACAGCGGTTGAGCACTGCGCTGTGGAGTTGTTGGTATCTCATGATGCAGGTTCGACGCCCAGCCCAGGAGAATCCCACATGGTGCCGCAGACCTCTCCTGCCTCACCCGCTGCTCCGCTTAGCAGTGTATTTCTGATCTGCCTGTTCTGCTCCCCACTCTGTCTCTGGTGAACCCTCTCGCCGCCCCACGCCTCTGGCCTGTACCCCAGCTTGTATAAGTGAATAAATAAATCTTTAAAAAAAAAAAAAGACACAGGGGGAAATGTTTTTTTTTTTTTTTAATTTATTATTTATGAATACAAGCTGGGGAATAGGCCAGAGGTGTGGGGTGGTGAGTGTTCACCAGAGACAGAGTGGGGAGCAGAATAGGCAGATCGACTGAAATACACTACTGAAGGGAGCAGCGGGCGAGGCAGGAGAGGTCTGCTGCAAGAGAGGTCTGCAGCTCCATGTGGGAATCTTCCTGGGTAGGTAGTGAACTCATGCTCCAGTGGCTCTGTATAGCTTCATAGTGCTGCATTTAACCCCTTGCACCACCAGGGAGGCACTAAGGCTTGATAACTAAAACAAAGAACTAAAGTTTTATACCTCGAACAATTTAACAACATGCAAATAAACATATTTATTCCACTCTTACTTTTACTCAGCATCTTATCAAGCAAAGAGCAAAACAAAATTTGCAACAACATATATTAGAATGAATAGCTATTGCTTTAATTTAAATACCAAAAAATTATATCAAATCGTTGATTCATTGTATTTAATTAGCTGGTCAAAATAAAAGATTCCTACCTATATGAGTATGAAGTTTAGGTTCATTTAGTTGATTTCCCCTTTATTTTAGTGCTCTCTTACCATATAAAGGCAATTTTGCTAGAGTTCAAAACTTAAGCTTACAATTATTTAGGTAGTTTCTTGGTTGTTTTTTTTTTTTTTTTATTAAAAGCTTGTATTTCTTCCAATGATTAGACTAAAAGAAATTCCATGACTTTTTCTTCCTAAAAGTCACCAAAGACTCTACAGAGCTCACCATTCCGTTTTCTAAGGATTTCATGAAGAAAAGAAAAAGTCACGGGAGTCATTAATGAGGTCTGAACTCAAAAGCATGCATGTAGAGCTACAAATATATCCATGAGGATATTCTCACACTGAATAATTCTAATGTAAAAATAGTCATATTGCCATTGTGATAAAATGAATTGAATACACTAAAGTCATTTTTTTATGTTGCACTGTTTATTTACTGACAAATTCATGAACAATTAATACACTGTATATTTTAAAGCCACAAGTAGTAACTCTTTAATGTTTGTTGAAAATTTTCCCGATGATATAATTTTAGATGGTGTGGTAACACTGGTCAACATTGAGATAGTTACTGACTTAAAAAGGCCGTAATCTGTAGTATCTTGGTGAGCTGAACATGCATATAATCCTGATTTTTTTTTATTAGCTCTCCTCTTGAAGATATTTCATATAATTCATTGTGTATGTTTCAACGTGTAAATTTATCCAGTAGGACTGCAACAACATCCTCAATCAGCCTAGAATGATATCATATTGCATTGCATTGCATAATAGCATCATGCACACTTTATCCAGAGTTGACTACATAATTTTCTGATGCAGTGCAATACTACTGCCAGGCAGCTGCTGAAGTAAGCTGACATCAGCAGTGCACTATAGAAAGCCCTGTCAGAAAGGTTGAGCATTGAAAATGTTTCAGACTTTGTGCGAGACAGTTTAAGCTACTGTTCCATAGAACTGTTATTATATTATCCAATTAGGCACAATACAGAACAGTCATGCCTCGAAAGTGTGGTAATTGCATGGACAATTTCTGCTCTATTTGTGGGGAAGTGACATTTTTCAACCAGAAGAAAAGGATCACTTCTCAAGTGAAGAAGGCTTATCATCTTTATTTTGGATGCAAGGTTGGTGACCAAGAAAAGCCTTGGTCCCTGCATATATGCTGTGCTACATGTACAACACAGCTTCCTCAATGGTTCAATGGCAAAAGACCATCAATGCCATTTGCAGTCCCCATGGTGTGGAGAGAGCCAAGCAAACACAGATAAGACTGTTCCTTCTGCTTGGTTCCTCCTCTTTCTGGAGGAATATTAAAGCAAAAGAAGTCAAGAATAGTCTACCCAAACATTCTGTCTGCATTGAGAGCAGTTCCACATGGTGAGGGACTTCCTATTCCAGAAACTCCAGCAGAATATTATCTTGATTCATCTGATGAGGACAAGGTTGAGCTGACCTGCTCTTCTCCTGTTCCATCAGCATGCAGTGATCCAGATTTTCACTGTGGTGCATCATCATCCCCACACAGACTAACACAGGAAGAACTAAATGACCTGGTTTGTGATTTGGACTTATCCAAGAACAAGGCATAATTGCTAAGATCAAGACTCCAACCATAGAGTCTTCTAGAAGAAGATGTCACAATTACTTTCTATCGAAAACGCCACCAGCAGTTGGAGCCTTTCTTCAGAAAGGGAAGTACTCTGGTATTCTGTTCTGATATTGAGGGCCTCATGAATGCCTTAGAAATCACTCATGACCTACAAGAATGGAGACTATATCTAGACTCTTCAAAACTGAGTCTTAAGGTTGTGCTTCTGCACAATGGAAACTGTTTTCCATCTGTTCTATTCCTGAACAACTGTGCAAGAGACAAGCTTTTTACAGGTATTAACTTGACTTTTTACAGGTATTAACTGTAGGCCTATTACTATTGGCATGCATTTTGTGAGGTAAACGTCAATTTATTGCAGATTACAAAAAAATAGAGCCAAAATTAGAGTTTGACTGTCATATTCTTGTTGAGCACATACAAATTGATAGGAAATGACTAATTTTATTTCAGTGACATGACTTTGGTAAAAATTTGTTGACCAGTGTAAACTTTGATATCCTATTAGTTGTCACACATGACTTTTGCTAAACAGAATCCTGATTGGTGCATACATCCACACCTCATTTATGTGTATTACTGGCATTACTGGTTCACTAAGAAAAAATGTTAAAACTAGGGTTTCTGTATGTTAGAAAAGATAGATTATTTCAAAAATACGAATTAAAAAAGTATTATAGAGCACAAGGTGTTTGGTATGAACACTGAAATTTTGATAGGAGAGGTTAGAGAAATATCATCCCTCCAAGGGGCAAATGTTGGTAACAAAAGTCTGTGTTGTTACCAGGAAATAGCAGATAGTATAGTTTTTCTACATTATATGATATGTCCAAAGGAAATTGATTAGCAATAAAAAGTGATTAATTGACTTGTCAATTTGTGAAGAAATTTGGATTTTGTTTTGTACATAATAGTAGCTACACTTTAGAAACAAATTTATTCTAATGCAGATTTGGAAGCATTATCATTTTCTAAGGTTATATTCTATTTTATCGTCACAAAGGAAGGATATATATGAAATACTAGTCTGAAAGAACTAACTCTAGGAAGCTAACTATAGAATTGAGGCTACTGAAGGAGGATGAATGAGAGCAAGTTGGGGAGGAAGCACAATGACCTGTGGTGGTAGAATATAGCTATGATGGTGTGCTACCACTGATGGGGGAGAGCCTAGGTTTTTGATATACAAGCAGTAATGTCAGCTGATGTTACAACAATAAAAAAATTAAGTCATCCATACTGTGAAAAAATAACTAAAATTTCATCATTTCTTTTTTGAGAAGCTATTATATGTTATTGTTATTATATTATATCTTATATGTCATTGCATATAACAGTCAAGTCACTCAGTTAATTCTCCCCTTATGAGAAGGAAATGTAAGAGCAATACTGTTAAGCCCCATGTTACTTTCTCTTTTTGCTGAACCTGAAGTTTAATTTAATTTTATGGCTTTACTCTAGAAAATATTTCTATGAAACATATATAACATGCATGTTATATATGTTATTATATCTTTTGTGTTGTATTCTTAAAAATATTCCTGAAATCAAATTTTATGAATGAATGATCATTTTTAATACATACGCACATATGGATGTGTATATGTGTGTGTGTGTGTGTGTGTATCTATCTATCTATCTAGAGAGAGAGAGAGAGTATGTGTGTGTATATATATATATTCTTTAACTCACATTCTTTAACTCACATTCTTTAACTCAGTTGTCCCTAATACACGCAGGGGAGAAAAAAGGTTTTTCAATAATTTGGAAGATCGGTCCCATTTATGTTAAGATCCAACCATGCAGTACTCTAATGGAGTCCTGTTACTAAAAATATGCTTTAAATAGTGCACAATCAATAAGTACCTGCTAAGAACTAAAGAAAGGCTTAAGCATTGTATTTGCTCTTCTCTGTTTCTCCTCAACAGAGACTATAGAAGGAAAGGTTAAATTAAACAAACTCATTATACAAGGCCATTCAGATATATGAGAGAGACATAGAGGGGGAGGATATTTAATATAATTTTATTGAGTAATGAAAGTCAAGGAGAGGTAGGAGGAAACTATAGCTCCCCCTCAACCCCACCATTAATAACTTTTTTTAATCAAGAATCTAAGAAAAGAAAATGTCTTACTTGTAATAGCATGTGAGTTGGAAAAATTAAATTGGCTTTCTATAAACCTTACTGTGGCTTATGTTAGCACACATTAAATTATATAGCCCCCCCATTTATGAAGAGAAAGTTTTCCCAAATGAAGTCAAGCTTATCAATACTTTAATTTTAAATATAGCTGCATGAATTACACAGATTTATGATAAAAGCATATCCTTGATTTTCTTTCATAAACTGTTATACATTCAGCTGAATACCATGTCTTGAACTTTATACATTTATGGTGTTTGAAATGATAAGGCAACCAATCAGTTATCTATTGTGAGGAATTTAGTCTTTTCTAAATTCTATCCACTAGAACTACATAGGGCTCAAGAAAAATCCATGTCATTAAAGAAACTGAGACAGATGTTCTACCAAAGAAATTATATCCCCTATGTCATTATAATTCTGTCACTGAAGGTCATCAAGGGACATTTTATCAAGACTGGTTTTACCTGTCTCCCATTACATGTTATTGTGTATAATATTACACAATCTTACAGCATTAGATTTATTATGAGCATTGCAATATAATATTTGCTAGATCACTTAAAAAAGTGACAGTTTATTTTAACTTTTGTAAGAAGTTTATTTTCAAATTGCAGTGTGTTGGCCATAAGACAGGAAGGACTCTACTTCATTAAAAAATGCTGATATTTTTATTATAAATATTAAATACTTGGTGATAACTACAGATAAAAATCTTTAGGGATGCTTATTTAACTCCAAATATAGTAGCTTAGGAATTGGTTATGAAAAGCTATCCTATTCTTTTAGACCAGCCTGGAGCTATCACTCTGAGCACATTTCCCACAAATAAAAAAAAGTGCATCTCTAACAAATTCATAAGTGCCAGGCTTTGCATCTATTGCTTCTGCCAAATCAAATGTTTTGGCTGGAGCAGTAATAGATTATGCTGATAAGAAGCTAATAAATTACCTAAAGAGATGATCATTCTTACAGCACGTAACAGTCAATTCACCCAGCTAGATTCTACCTTTATGAGAAGGAAATATAAGAGCAATACTGTTAAGCACCATTTTAATCTCTATTTTTGCTGAACCTGAGTTTAATTTAGTTTTGTGGCTTTCCTCTAGAAAATGTTTCTATATAAGAAAATAATTCTGTAAAGTGTATGTTAAATATTTCAATAGTCCAATTATAAATTTTATAGGACAGTCATTCTGTTAATAAAGACTATACTCTTTAATCCAGTCATAAAATAGTAAAATTTAGACTTTTTTAAGTACTTTTATTTATTTATGCAAACAAGAGCTGGGTTGTAGGCCAGAGGTATGGAGGGTGAGAGAATTCACCAGAGACAGAGTGGGGAGCAGAACAGTCAGACCGACTGAAACACACTGCTGAGGGGAGCAGCAGGCAAGACAAGAGAGGACTGATGCTCCATGTGGGTTAGCTCCCTGGATGGGGATCAAACTCCTGCTTCAGTGGCTGCTGATAGCTTCATAGTGCTGAGACTTAACCCTCTGCGCCACCAGGGAGGCCCAATATTTGCAGCACTGTGGATGTAAATGATTTCAAAATCATTACTAAAACAGCAAATTAATAAAATTGTATCAAGAAAACATTGTTTTTATAACTGAGGAGTATATTAGCATTTGTAGTTATCAAGTAAATATAAGGTCTTAATATAAAATAATTCTTTTTTTGGACTGGCTGCTTTCAGACTGGATATCATTTACTCTCCTGATATAGGATAGTAATTTTGTGGAAATACACAATCATAATAAATGCTGCTTACCAAAATATAATAATAAACTATTATTCTTTAAATAATCTTTAAATAATGTGGTATTGTTCACAGATATTTGCAATATTTGTGTGTTTTTGTACACACATGTACCCATGTACATTGATACAGAAAGGATATGGTAAAAATAGAAAATGTACTATTTCCTATCAGGGAGGGGAGATATCATAATGTACATGTTCTAAAATGAACTATTTTTGCTTCTCACCATATTGAAGCTAGTGTGGTATGGAGTAGTATACTATGATATGCGTAGCACAGTAGATCTGATCTGATACGTGCTAAGACAGCTAGGATAAAATAGGATAGGATGTTGCGATATGACATAATATAGTATAGCAGAGCAGAGCAATTAAAGCATTACATTAAATTTCATTTCACAATTTATATATAGGCACAAAGTACAGAAAATCATATTTTTAAGTCACCAGCAGATTGATTCTTAAACATACTGAACCTGAGCTTCCCTGGTGATGCAAGAGCTTAAGTCTTAACACTATGAAGTCATTGGCAGCCATTGGAGCACCAGTTTGACCCACATGGCACAGCAGTCCTCTCTTGTCACTCCCACTGCTCCCCTCAGCTGTGCATTTCAGTCTGTCTGCCTGTTCTGCTCCCCACTCTGTCTCTGGTGAATCCTCTCACTCCCCCCACCCCCCAACACACACATCTCTGGCCTATATCCCAATTCTTGTATCCATAAATAAATAAATTTTAAAAATATATACAATGCTTCAGTTTCCCCATTTGTAGAATGAGAATTCAAAGTAGTTCCTACATCATAGATGTTTTTTGGAAGGAAAAATTATGGTATAGGACATATTTAGCACAACACCTAAATAGCCATTATTTGTCCTTTCTTCAACCATTTTTCTTTTCATTTAATTGATTAGTTCAGCTCATGTATTATGAAAATAGAGTGGGTCTATTATACGTATTATGATACAGTTCTAGTGTGTAGTTTTCCTTTCAACTTTTATTAGGGTGTTCATTACTATACAGATGTTTTTAGTTTAAACGTAGTCAATTCCACCAAATTTTCCGATATGGCTTCTAGATTTGTGTTTCAATGAGCAAGTTTTCTCCTATCCAAACTTGTAAAAATATTCTTATGTTTTTCCATAGATTTTAATGTTAAGCCTTTAATCCATTTGAGATTTATGAATAATGTCAGAGAGTAATATACTTTATTTTAAAAAATGAATCAATTGTTCCAAATTATTAAAAAGTTAAATATATTTGCCTATATATCTAATTGTCGTCTCTGTAGTATACCAAATTTCAAGCTGAAATGTCCAACTTTTCATGAGGTTGGAGCTTCTAGCTCTAGGACCTAGAGACCCCAGGACTTGCTCCTGATATTGACTTCCTGGTTCTCAGGTCTTTGGATTCAGGTGGGAATATACCACCAAATTTCCTGGTTCTCCAGGAAATTTCTCTAAATAACAAGATTATCTTCCTGTATATTTATTCTTTTATTGACACTTTTTCCTCCATAAACATACCATCAAAGATTCCTATCAAGCCTTTCTAAATTACAGTTAAAGTTCATCTTGATACCTGCTGTCACAACTCTAATTCAAATTACTAACTTTTTAAAATTAAGTAAAAAATAGCTACCTAAATAGGAAAATCAGGACACTAAAATTTGAACTCCTCTGGCAATATTTCTCTAACCTAACAAATTATCTTTTAAATGTTTTTTCAGACAGGCCAATAAGTTTTCTTTTTCAGCATTGTCTTCCTTAAGTGTGGGGCATTCTTTCATTGGGCTGCTTCCTAAGTTAACATTTTTAACTTCACTTGAAATTCCTTTCCCCAACTCATTCCTTCAAATCTAAATTAACACATGCCCTGGATATGTATCCTACTGCTAGATTTATCTTGAAATGTCCAAGAATTTTTGGTTAATTTTAAAAACAATTTAATTGTTCCTTCTTCATAGCTGAATATTCTTATTTCATTTTTTATCTCTCATTCAGGTTATTAGCTATAATATTTTCAAAATACTAGTTTATTTTCTAAATTATTTCTGCTTTAATTAGAACTACTTTCTCAAATAACTTGTTTTCATCTTTCTTGAAATTTATTTTCCTTAATTGTTACTTTCTCATATTCAGGGTTTTTTTTTTTTAAGGATGACTTATTTATGCATACAAGCTGGGGTACAGACCAGAGGCGTGGGTTGGTGAGAGGGTTCACCAGAGACAGAGTGGGGAGCAGAACAGGCAGATCGGTGGACATACACTGCTGAGGGGAGCAGTGGGCGAGGCAGGAGGGGTCTGCTGTGCCATGTGGGAATCTCCCCTGCTGGACGTCGAACTTGTGTCACCGCTGCCAACAGCTCAACAGCGCAGCGCTTAACTGCTGCGCCACCAGGGAGGCCCTCATATTCAGGTTTAGATTAAGGAATATTATTAATGAGAATGGGCTCCCTGTAACTGATGTTACTTTTTATATTTCCCTCACAGAATTCCTCAAAACAATGCAGTTGACCAGAAAGAACAACAGAAAGAATCTGTCCTGGATAGATTGAAGGAATAGGTTAAACATCCTATAAACTCGTTTTAAATGTTGACCTTAATCATTGTGATGGTTAAATATACATCAACTTGACTGGGAAAAGGGTGCCCAAATCACCAGTAAAACAACATGTTTGAGTGTGTCTATGAGGATGTTTCTGAAAGAGATCAGCGTTTCATTCAGTAGACTGAGTGAAGATGTCTGGCCTCAGTGTGGGCAGTGTTATCCGTGCCTCTGAGGGTTGAAATGGAATTAAATGAAAAAGGAAAGGAAAATTCTCCTTCTCTCTCCGAAAGCTGAAATGTCCAACTTTTCATGAGGTTGGAGCTTCTAGCTCTAGGACCTAGAGACCCCAGGACTTGCTCCTGATATTAACTCCCTGGTTCTCAGGTCTTTGGATTCAGGTGGGAATATACCACCAAATTTCCTGGTTCTCCAATTTCTAGATGGCAGATTGTCAGCCTCATAACCACGTGAACCATTTCATATAATAAATCTATGTATCTTATTGGTTCTGTTTCCCTAGAGAACCCTGGTTAATATAATTCCCCAAAACAAGATGAGACACTTATTTTTCTTTTAAGCATTTTTCAAATATGTTGTTTTTATGACAAGCTAAATCTGAAGATCTATGCGTGGACAAACTGTTCAACTTTTAAAATTCTGATGAAGTCCTGAATGCCTTTTAATATATTGCCCAATACGTTCTTAGAATTTTCAGAATCTCTATATTTAGCTGGAGTTTTAGTTGCAACTAGGGAATAAAAAACTTGTCTGCTGAAGTCATTAAAACATTGTATTTTTTATTATCTTATCTGTTATTTTCTGATTATAAACAACTATAGAAAAAATAATGAATTCTTGGTGGATGAAAGGCAAACAAAAAAAAAGTAGCCTGATTTACTTGAATGAAATAATAAATATATTACATTTTCACATTTTCAAATTTTTGTTTAATGAATATCCTTAGACTGCATCACAGTTAGCAAACTACAAAGCAAGCCAGGATTTATATTAAAAATGAAGTGCTACTGGAAAAAGAGGTCTGTCACTTGATGTAGAAGAGAATGTAAGGGACCAAAAACAGAAAAAGAAACACATGTATAAAAGGACATAGTAACACAACATTTAAAAATGAGATGAGGGTTTGAGAAGTGAGACGTTTGGAAGTCACCAGCTCACACTTACAACGAGTAAAACTCGACTAACTCTCTTTAGATCCATAAGAGAAGCAATGTTGAAAAATGATAGCCCCCCAAATTAGGGACACATAATTAATACATAGAATCACAACTGACCTGAGCAGAAATTTACAAGCAGCAACCACTGCAGGAATCAGTGCTGGGGTAGGAAAACCTGAATACAGTTGACAATTGCTGAATTAAACCAGATATATACCACAGCACACTTTTTAGAAGGCCCAGAATTCAAGAATATTGAAACACTATACACAGTGAGGATGTCAGCAAAGGGAGTTCTCACACTTTGCTCATGGGAATACAAACAGTACAGCCATTTTGGAGAACAGTTTGATAGTTTTTTACAAATTAAACATGCTCTGACCAAACATTCCAACAGTTATCCTCCACAGTGTTTACCCAAAGGAGTTGAAAATGTGTTCACGTGAAAACCTGCACATAGTTATTTATAACAAATTTACTTATAATTTTAAAACTTGAAAACAACGAAGATGTCTGCCGATAGGTAAATTGTACATTCCAACAATGCATTCTATTCAATGCTAAAAAGAAATAGCTCAAATCATGAAAAGACATGGAGGAAAATTAAATGTATACTCCTAGGTGAAAGAAGTCAGTCTGGAAAATAAATGCATACTATATTATTCAAACTCTCAGACATTTTGTAAAATATGAAACAATGGAGATAGTAAAAAATATCTGTGGTTTTCTGGGGTAGGAGGTTGCGGAAGCTTTATAAGTGGAGCACAGGAGATTTTTAGAGCAATGAAATATTCTCTGTGGACTACTACAATGATGGAGATATGTCATTATAGCTTGAATCCTAAAGTAGACTATAGCCTTTGAGTGATAATATGTGCCGCTCTAAGTTTATTAATTGGAACAAGGGTATGACTCAGGTGTGGAATATTAATAATGTGGGAGATTAAGCATGGGGTGAGGGAAGAGAGATAGGAGGCATGTAAGAAATCTCTTCTATTCAGTTTTACTGTGAATATCAAACTTCTCTAAGAAAAGTTATCTATAGAAAAAAGTAAAATCATGTCCCTACTCAATCAAAGTTATAAAATATGGATGTAAAAGGAATGCAAGGGACTAAAGCACACAGCTAGAAATGTATCTTAAATTTTATAGGACATGAATGTAACCAACTGGATATTCTGTGAATATGACAGAAGTCAGTGAGAAGGTAAATTTAGAAATCTCCCTGTCACTTCAGCAGCTATGAATTAGGGGCATGGTGACATTAGCATAGTTTTGATAGTGAGGAGATCAGCATTCACATTATTCACTAATTTACTTTGTAGGTGAGTATATGTTTAAATATCATTACATATAGCATTGATGTCAGTATTTTTTTTTTAATTGAACAGCAGTGCTGAATTTTACCTGTGCCCTGTGCTACAAAACTGGAAAGGTTAAAAGAATCTCCCCATCCTTTATGTTTTGGAGAAAAACTTACTGCAAATAACTATCCTTTCCATTAGGACTTATATTAGATGTCACCCTTGTTTACTTATGACAAGGACAAATACAGACTATTAGACTTCCCATTCTTTGTCTTTTTTTTATTCATGTTTTTTACATTATTGTGTATTCCCCATAGGTTACCCACCACCAATTCACCTGTGAACCATCACCATAGTCCCTTGTGCTCTTTTCTTCCCCATTTTGAGCCCTTTCCCTCCCCCTCCCTTGCTGAATGTCTCTTTCATATTTGATTCTCCTATATTCCTGTTATAAGTGAAACCATTCAATATTTTTCTTTCTTTCTGGCTTATTTCGCTGAGCATTATCCCTTCTAGCTCCATTCATATTGCTGAGAATTGCATATGTTTATCTTTTTTGAATGCTGAATAGTATTCCATTGTGTATATGTACCACATCTTCTTGATCCAGTCATCTATGTTTGACATCTGGGTTGTTTCCATACCTTTGCTATTGTAAACAATGCTGCAATAAACATATAGGTGCATGTCTCTTTTTGGATTAATGTTTTTGTGTCCTATGGGTGGATTCCCAGAAGTGGTATTACTGAGTTGTATGGAGGCTCCATTTTTAACAATTTGAGGAACCACCATACAGTTTTCCACAGTGGTTGGACCAGTTTGCATTCCTACCAGCAGTGTAGGAAAGTTCCTTTTTCTCCACATCCTTGCCAACATTTGTTGTTCCCTGTTTTTTTTAATATGTACCATTCTTGCTTGTGTAAGGTGGTATCTCATTGTGGTTTTTATTTGCATTTCCCTGATTATGAGGGATGCTGAACCTTTTTTCATATGCCTACCTGCCATTTGCATTTTTTCTTTGGAGAAGTGTCTTTTAAGTTCTTCTGCCCATCTTTTAACTGGATTTTTTGCTTTGTTTTTGTTGAGTCGTGTGAGTTCTTTGTATTTTTGTGATCAGTCCCTTGTTTGTTGCATGGAGTGCAAAATTTTTTCCCAGTCTGTAGGCTGTTTCTTTGTTTTGATTAATGGTTCTTTTGCTGTACAGAAGCTTTTTAGTTTGATGTAATCCCAGCTATTAATCTTTTCCTTCACTGTCCTTGCTTTGGGGGATGTGTCTTTAAAAATGTTACTAAGGTATATGTCATGTATTGTTTTGCCTATGTTTTCTTCTATATATTTTATGGTTTCAGGTCTTATGTCCAAGTCTCTTCTCCATTTTGAATTGATTGTCATGCATGATGTGAGGTAGTAGTCTAGTTTCATTTTTCTGCATGTAGTCGTCCAGTTTTCCCAGCACCATTTGTTGAACAAACTATCCTTGTTCCACTGAATATTCTTTGCACCTTTATCAAAGATTAATTATCCATATATATGTGGGATGATTTCTGGGTTCTCTAATTGATTCCATTGATCTGTGTGTCTATTTTTGTTCCAGTATCATGCAGTCTTAATCATTATAGCTTTGTAGTACAGTTTGAAGTCTGGGAGGGTGATACCTCCAATTCTCCTTTTTGATCAAGAGGGATTTGGCTATTTGAGGATTTTTGTAATTCCAAATGAACTTCATCAGTATTCGTTCTATCTCTTTGAAGTATGTCATTGAGATTTTTATTGGAATAGCATTGAATCTGTAAATTGCTTTCGGTAGTATGGCCATTTTGATAATGTTAACACATTGTGTGCGGGTAGTTTTTATTGAGCGCTAACAGGTGGCGTGGGCCATTTTTGCTAATTTTGTAAGTATTAAAAAAAGTATAAAAATAAACATATTTATACATTAGCCGCATTCTACCGCTACTCTATAAAAAACATATTAATAAGTGTCCCGCCACTACTACCAGTCAACGTAAAACGTATAAATACATTTCCCTCATACAATGTGTTAATTCTTTCGATCCATGAGCAGGGAATGTCTTTCCATTTCTTTGTGTCTTCTTCTATTTCTTTTAATAATGTTTTATAGTTTTCTTTGTATAGGTGTTTTGCTTCTTTTATTAGATTTATTCCCAGGTATTTGAATTGTTTTGTTTCAGTTGTAAAAGGGGTGGTTTTCTTGTTTTCCTCTTCTTCAGATTGATTATTTGCAAATAGGAAGGCCACTGACTTTTGTGTGTTGATTTTGTATCCTGCTACTTTACTAAATTGGTTGAATATATTTTTTAAAAGATTTATTTACTTATGCATACAAGCTGGGGTACAGGATAGGGGGATGGGGCAGCAAGAGGGTTCACCAGAGACAGAGTAGGGAGCAGAACAAGCAGATCGACGGAAACACAATGCTGAGGGGAGCAGCGGGCGAGGCAGGAGAGGTCTGCCTCGTCATGTGGGAATCTCCCTGGCCGGGCGTCGAACTCGTGTCAATGTTGCTGACAGCTCCACAGTGCAGCGCTTAACTGCTGCGCCACCAGGGAGGCCCTGGTTGAATATTTTGATTAGTTTTTCTGTGGAGTTTTTAGGGTTCTCTCTATATATTATCATGTCATCAGCAAATAGTGAAAGCTTTACTTCTTTCCCTACCTGGATTCCTTGTATGCCTTTCTGTTGTCTTATTGTTCTGGCTAGGACTTCCAGTATTATATTGAAGAGCAGTAGTGACAGTGCTCATCCTTATCTTGTTCCAGATTTCAGGGGAAAGGCTTTCAGCTTTTCTCCATTGAGGATGATATTGGCTGTGGGTTTGTCATATGTGGCCTTTATCATGTTGAGGTATGTTCCTTCTATCCCTAGAATTTTGAGGACTTTCATCATAAACGGGTGTTGGACTTTGTCAAATGCTTTCTCAGCATCTATTGATCATGTACATGTAGTTTTTATTTTTCTTTTTGTTGATGTGTTGGATTACATTAATTGATTTTCTGATGTTGAACCATCCTTGTGCTCATGGAATAAATCCCACTTGGTCGTGGTGAATTATCTTTTTGATACATTGTTGGATTCTATTAGCTAAGATTTTATTGAGGATTTTTGCATCAGTGTTCATTAGAGATACTGGCCTGTAGTTTTCTTTTTTTTTTTATATTGTTCTTGTTCAGTTTTGGAATTAGTGTAATGTTGGCTTCATAAAACTTATTTGGTAGTATTCCTTCCTTCTCGATTTTTTGAAAGAGTTTGTGTAACACAGGCACCAGTTCATTTTTGAATGTTTGGTAGAATTCATTTGTGAAACCATATGTTCCTGGGCTTTTGTTTTGGGGGAGGACTTTGATTACTTTTTCAATTTCACTGCTTATATTTGGTCTGTTTAGGTGTTCTATTTCTTCTTGATCTAGCTTAGGATGTTTGTATAGTTCTAGGAATTTGTCCATCTCTTCTAGGTTGTTGAACTTGTTTGCATATAACTGTTCATAGTAGTGTCTGATTATTCTTTTGATTTCTGCTGTGTCTGTTGCAATTTCTCCTCTTTCATTTATAAGTCTATTTATTTGTGCTTTTTCCTGTTTTTTCTTTGTGATCCTGACTAGAGGCTTTTCTATCTTGTTTATTTTTTTCATAGAACAAGCTTTTGGTTTCATTAATCTTTTGAATTGTTTTTTAACTTCTATTTTATTTATTTCTGCTTTGATTTTTATTATTTTCTTTCTTCTGCTGGCTTTTGGGTTCTTTCGTTGTTCTTTTTCCAGTTCTTTTAGGTGGGATATAGGTTGTTTTTTAGAGATTCTTCCTGTTTTTGATATGAGCTTGTGTCGCTATGTATTTTCCTCTTATAACTGCTTTTGCTGTGTCCCAAACATTCTGGAAGGTTGTGTCCTCATTGTCATTTGTCTCAAGATACTTTTTAATTTCTTCTTTGATTTCCTCATTGATCCAATGGTCTTCCAATAGAGTGGGTTTCAATCACCATGAGGTAGGAGGCTTCCTTGTTTTCTTTTTGTGATTTATTTTGAGTTTGGTGCCTTTATGGTCAGAGAGGATAGTTGGTATGATTTTGACCTTGGTATATCTGTTGCTGTTTGTCTTGTGTCCCAATATGTGATCTACCCTGGAGAATGTTCCATGTGCACTTGAGAAGAATGTGTACTCTGATTTTTTGGGGGCCAGTGTCCTATATATGTCTGTTAAATCCATGAGACTTAAGTCTGTCTTTAGGGCTTTAGTGTCCTTGTTTATTTTTTGTCTCGTTGATCTGTCCATTTGCGGGAGTGGGGTGTTGAAGTCTCCTACTATGTATGTATTTTCTCTAATGTCTTTTTTCAGAGATGTTAATAGTTGTCTGATATATTTTGGTGCCCCTTCGTTTGGTGTGTATATGTTGATGAGTGTTATGTCTTCTTGATAAATTGTTCCTTTAATCAAAATGTAATGACCCTCTATGTCTCTTTTAACTTTTTTTAAGTTTGAAGTCTGTTTTATCTGATATAAGTATAGCTGTTCCTGCCTTATTTTTTGGTCTGTTTGCTTGTAGAATTGTTTTCCAACCTTTTATTTTCAATCTGTGTTTATCATTTGTAGTTAGATGTGTTTCCTGTAGGCAGCAAAAGGTTGGATTCTGTTTTTTAATACAGTCTGCTAGTCTGTGTCTTTTTATTGATGAGTTTAATCCATTTACATTCAGAGTTAATATTGATATGCTGACATCCATATTAGTCATTTTGTTGGACTTTTTGTGATTTTATTCCTTCCCTATTTCTGTTCTGCCTATTCATTCTTCGTTGGTTTTGACTCTAGGGTTTCTTGTAGTATTTTTTGGAGTGGGGGGTTTAGTAGTGGTGGATTTCTGGAGATTTTGTTTGTCTGAAAAGGTTTTTATTTTTCCTTCGTGGAGGAAGGAGAGCTTTGTGGGGTAGAGTATTCTTGGTTGGAATTTGTTTGCTTGGAGTTTGTTAAATATGTCTGACCATTCTCTTCTAGCCCATAATGTTTCCTCAGAGAAGTCTGATGGCATCCTGATAGGTTTTCCTTTGTAGGTTATCTGTTTCTTCGTCCTTATCATTTTCATTATTTTTTCCTTGTCTTGAACCTTTGGAAGTCTTACTATTATATTTCTTGGTGTATTTTTGTTTTTGTTATGATAATTTGGTAATCTTCCAGCTTCCTCTAATTCTATTTTCATATTCTTCTTTATGTTTGGGAAGTTCTCTTCGATTATCTCCTTTAATAGCTTTTCAGTTACTTGTCTCTCCTCACCTTCTGGGACTCCTATGACTCTTATATTTCCTTTCCTTATGGTGTCTGATATTTCTCTGATTGCTTCTTCATTCTTTTTTCTTTGTACTCTCCTTTTCTCTCTCTTTGGTCCTTTTTGTATCCCTATCTTCGAGAGTACTAATTCATCCCTCCATTTCATCAATTCTATGTTTGTTGCTTTTTCCAGAGTTCTTTAGGTCTTCCAGTGATCTTATAATCTCCTGCATTTCTTTCCTTTCCTTCTCTAAGGTCTCAATTTTATTGCTCTGATCATTAATTATTTTTCTCATATCATTCTTTTCCTTTTCATTTTCTATATGTTTTTTAATCATGAACATTTTAAATTCATTATCTGGCATGGAGAAAAGCTCTTCCATGTCATTGCTGTGTTCTGGTGGCTGATTTTCTTTTTGTGTTGTGGCCTTTCCCTGTGGGCTTGCTTGGTTATTTGTGGTTTTTCTTCTCTGCGTTGTTTGTCTTTTGATTTTTTCTACCCCTTGGAACACTGTGCTACTGATGTGGGCAGGCATTTCTTCGAAGTGCTCCTTCTGGGGTGTCTGAAACTGGTGGTAGAACCAGGTCCACCACTATTACTACAAAGTTCCACAGGCCTGCTGAAGTGCTGTCCTGCTGCTCCAGGTACCAAGGGGTCACTTCTACCCCCTGTGCTGCGTGCTGGCCTGTTTTTCTGTAGATCTGGGCACCTGGGAGTAACTCCTCACCCACATGTGTGCTGCCCTTTGGCTGTTTCTATCACTGTGGGTGGGTGGGTGGGGGTTTGCTGTCTCCCTTACAGCGAGCGTGCCTAGTCACTGTTTCGTGCCATGCCCAGTGCCTGGTCACTGCTTCTAGCATTGGGGGTAGGGCTCCACTCCTTCCTTTCGCTCCTGCAGCATGACTGCTTTCAGCCCTGGGGGGCCCTCCTGCAGTTGAAGTGTGCTGTATGTGGCGGTCCCTTCCCCTATAGTGCTGCGAGTCTTCTCCCCGAGCACACCTGGAGGACTAGCTGGTGTGGTGACCAGAGGTGTGGAACTGGTTGTTCAGTCCCTAAAGACCCCTGGACAGAGGCCTGGGGGCTAATTTGCTCCCAGCAGCTACTCTCCAGTCCCTACACTCACACCCCTGCAGTTGGGGTGTGCGGTGCACAGCAGTTCCTTCCCCTATGGTGCCTGGTATCTTCCTCCCCAAGCTCACCCGGAGGCCCAGCCAGAGTGGCAACAGAGTTGTGGAGCTGGTTGTTCAGTCCCTAAAAACCCCTGGGTGGAAGCCTGGGGGGTAATTTGCTCCCAGCAGCTACTCTCCAGTCCTTGCACTCATACCCCTGCAGCTGGGGTGCACTGCACGCAAAAGTTCCTTCCCCTATTGTGCCTGGAGTGTTCCTCCCTGAGCTCACCTGGGGGCCCAGCTGGAGCAGCGGCCAGAGGTTGAAGCTGGAAATATTCTTAATTGGTAAATCTGGGTGATGAGCATGTGTGGCTTCATTAAAATATTTACTGCTAAGAATATGTTTATAGTAGTCAAACTCATAGAGACAGAAAGTAGAATAATGCCTGTGGGGCCCATTCTTTGTCTCTTAAAAGAGTGTTTGAACTGCTTATCTCCACTGATCACCAGAACAAATGCTTTTAAATCAAATTTTAAATAAGTTTTTCTCCTTCCTCTAGGTCCTTGAACTGTAATCCACCCTCACATTGACCAGCATACAGCCCCTCCTTAAAATATTTCATTCCAAAGTGAAATATTCTTTAATCTGTCCTAGTGTGTCACCCTTTCTCTATAAAGGAAAAGCCTTTATTATCTCACTCTTGAGTTGCTTGGAGACATGATAAGAGCATTCTCCCTATTGCAGTAGTCTCTTTCTTGCTTTGCAATAATACTTTTGAATGAAATTCTCTCCTTATTAAATTTAGACTTATTTGCAATTTGACATAAAAACTCCTAAAATCTTTATTGATAATATGACTACTGTCATTATACCTAGTGGTGTTAGTTTTAATGTGCATTCTAAAACCCTTTAGATCTCTGGCATTATAAATAAATACATTGGTACCTCCCTCAAAACATTCCTTTGGTTTTGCAAAATGTGCAAAATAAATAAATACCTATGACATTTTGTTTAATCATTTGCTTAATCATATAGTAATCAATTACTGGGAGGTTATTTTTCCTTTAAATGTATAAATTACTAAAAACATTTGGCACATACTGGGGAAGATTTATGTTCTAAATAATCTATGTGATCTGAAATTTCAGGCCTAGAATCTCCAGCTATAGGTTTATTGATAAAACAATTAGTCTTTTAAGAAAAATGAAACTGGGAGCTATAAGTCATTGCTATGTGATTTTGATGAGTTATGTCTTTGGTTATTTCTCTCTCCTTTTAGACATCCAAATGATAATTTTTTCTTTTATATATTAAATAATTCAAAGCATTATTTTTAAAAATTATGAGAGAATTTTCATTAACTGAGGGAAAGTTCACAGTATTTATATGGGAAGAAATGGTTATAGTAAGTATGTAAATAAGAAGTTACAATAAGATTCCAGTTGTGTGCATATTTGTGGGTATAGATATAGATCAACACGGAAGAGGAAATTAGAAATGCTTATTACTATGAAGTGGAATTTAAGATATTGATCAGGCAGTCTTTGTACTTCCATATGTCCCTAACTTTCTTTAAATAGTATGTCTTTAATTTGTAAAAACATAAAAAGAATGCTATTTTTATTAATTATAAAACTAATCTCTAAAATTTTATTTTTTATAAAAAACTGCTTTCAACCATTTTTAAACCATATCATGTAATTTTTTTAAAAGATTTATTTATTTATACATACAAGCTGGGGTACAGACCAGAGGCATGGGGCGGCGAGAAAGTTCACCAGAGACAGTGTGGGGAGCAGAACAGGCAGATCAACAGAAACACACTGCTGAGGGAAGCAGCGGGCGAGGCAGGAGAGGTCTGCCACACCATGTGGGAAGCTCACTGGCTGGGCCTCGAACTCGTGTTGCCGCTGCCGACAGCTCCACAGTGCAGTGCCTAACCGATGCGCCACCGGGGAGACCCCATATCGTGTAATTTTGAGGCAAATTATCTCACAGTGATTTGGAGAAATCAACTATGAAATGTTTCAAAGCATCAATTTTTTCTTGTATAGGAGGTGATAAAATTTCAATTGCTTGTTGATTAGGGATTTAAATGAAGTGAGGAATATCACTGAGATGGTCTTGTGGGGGTATTCTACTTTTTTACATATGTGTACATATATGTGTGTATACATAAACACGTAGCGTTGACTAGTATATATATAATTTATTATTATATGTGAGACACAATTATGTGCTCTGTAGAGATATAAAAATTGCAAAATATATACTATTACGAAGAAACACATTTTACTTTTCTGGTGCTAGTGAAGAAACTATATGTCCATTGGCTGGTATGTATGTGCCATCACAATTTCTATGTATCCCATTATAGCAGATTAGCTTCCTGTAAGAAAAAAAAAAAATAATACATGGAAAGATATAGTTTAGGATTTGAACCAGAACCTCCTCAGTAGACAAAAAAGCTGGGCCAAAACCGCACCTACACTATTTGGTAATGGCAATTGATAAAGGATGTGAAAACTTACCTGTGGTCAGGGCAGAGATTTAGGAACTACTAATGATAAAAAGAGCACAGAGAAGAATATTTTCTACTTCAGGTTATGTAGTGACCCTCTGATATCCTCTATCCAAGAGAGGAGATGGTTTCCTGTCATAGGGAGCTGTAAGACAGTAAGAGTGCAGTAGAGTCCGGTTCATGGAAGGGTGCTACAGTTACCTCTATGAAAGCAGGCTCAGCAAGGACATGAGGGTGGCAGTGGAAGATTGGCAGTGACAGGAGGAGCAATGTCTCTGTGACAATGAAAGGAGAGCTACATGCCAACAACAATGTCAAGCATGAACCATGAAGCAGAACTGGGAACAGCTGGTGAAGGCCTAGAGGCAAATGTATGTAGATGAATACCATGGGCTGCAGTTAATTTTAATTGCTGTCAAGGCAAAGTGTGGATTTTTTTCTTAGTTTTTCACAGAAGCAAAAATAAAAAAAATCAATTTAAAATCTTACTAAATTTAAATGTCACTGATTCAAAATAAAGGCTATCATTACTATTACTATCAAAATGATTATTTCACACAGTCAAGTATTCAAATTAAAGGTGATTAAGGTTATAGGAAATGGGATGTAGAAATAGGAACGTGGTCAGGTGAAATGTTCTGATGTTAAAAATAGATAGCTAGTAAATTTGATTAATTCAATACATTTTGTGGCAGCATATCTCAGTGAAGATTTTAGCAGCTCTAATTGTCCTCAACAATGTTAGAAGAAGATGTCAATATTCCTTTTTTTTTTTTTCCTGGCAAGAAAGAGAGTTGAGCTTTGAATGAGAATGGAAACAGGTTCCTTTTTTTCTAGTGGAAAGTTTAGATGGCTGTGTTGTTTCAAGACTATGATCAGGGAAGCAAAAGTTTGAATTGTGTCAAATAGGACTGCTTCCTACTAGCCAAAGTTTTGGAATCTTGAAAAAATAGAGAGGTACTCAGCCAGTAGGAAGGGGCAAGAAACTTTGAGGTTTCCTCTAGTGGCAGAGACTAGGACTCATTAATTCATAAACTGATTACTTCTGATTGCTGATACAAAAAGCATCACCGACTGAAGGATGTCTTGGACTAAGGAGATTTTGGAGGTTGTGAAGCTTTTGCAAATTACGAAGGGTGATGCTCTTCAGAAAAAAATGGAAAATTATGAATACAATCCTAAGTATGCATGTATTTAAATAATAAAAATAAATCCCAACAAATCATAAACTTGAAAAGCTGACATGTACTGAGACAAATATTCAAAATAATAAACTATCATTTTATTAGCTATTCTGCTATATCTCTATAATATAATTTTGATTTTGATTTTGATTTTTGTTTATATATTTTCTGATATACAAATATTCTCCCCATAAGAGAACTGTTTTTAATATGATTTTATATATAAAGACAAAAAAGGAAAGTTGATCTTTCTTCAGGAATATCTACCAAAATTTCTTTTTTCCATTGGTATTTTTAAAAAGTTATTTAATATTTGATTAGTAATATCATTTATATTTTTGGAGTTATTTTCTATCAAGATGTAAGATTTTCGAATATGTAAGACTCTCATATATATCAAGTTCATTTTGGCAATTGCTAGTTCTAAGTTTTTAAATTTATAATATTCATTAACCTGTTTTTCATAGGTATCTGTGTCATAGGAACATTTTGTAAATTTTAAGAATATCAATATTTCCTATTAAATAAGTTACATTTTTAAAATGTTCATATGATTCACTCCCTAGTATTAATTGGATTACCAGATAATTTGTGACTATACTTTACTTCAATTTGAAGTAAATTCCTCTTAGTTAACTATTATTTACCATGTGATCCAAAATAACTTCATTACAAATTACTCCAGCACTACTGTAATAAATTGACACAAAAATGGTGACTTACCAGGATTATCTTATTGCACTTAAATGATAGAAACTAAGTCATTCTGTACTTAAAATATTCCACACAAGAGCCAAATTCCAAAAGAAAATATAAAATATCACAAAATATCAAAATAGTCAATAACATAATGAACTGTGATAGAAACTTTTCCTCCAATGAAGCCTCGTTTTGATGGTGACACGCCATGTTACAATGATGCAAGATTACTCAACACAGTGAAATAAGTGCTACTTAATCACCCTCCTAAGTCAATTGTTGTACTCTAAAACCATCCAACATGTGATAAATGGAAAGCCTAGAAGATAATGATACGATTCTACCAAAATACATTTTAAAATTTTTGCAAAAGTTTTAAAAAATATGTGAACAGATAAACAAATTTTAGGCCCTATCCCAAGATCCTTAAGGGTGCATGCAATTATGGGACCCTAAGCATCATTAATTTCATAGAAAATGCTTATGTATTTATATGATTATTTTGTGTGTGTTTTCAGAGGGGCTAGCCACTGAAGGTATTGTTTCTGGAAATCTACTTGAAACTGAGAACCAGTTCTGGACTACACTGTCACATAGCTGCAACTGGTAGAAGGATTATTAAGAGAGATCATGATCCCTAAGGGTAAAGACTACACCCTAGCTCAGTCTTTCACAGAACTGAAAATATTTGCAAGATCTTTTGAGGAGGAAAGATAGGAGTCCTGAGTTAAGTGAGATAATGTTTTTCACTAATAAGTATAAGAGAGTTCAGGGAAACTTTACTAATTGAGAGTACTAACAAAATGCAGTACATTATATATACAAAGTTATGAAAAAACAGTCATTATATTTAATTAATTATTCTTATTAACATTAATGATAAGCAATATTTCACTATAAATTAAATTATCGAAGTACTGTACCCTATGTTTCCTCCTTAGAGACATAATAATTTGCAATACATAATAACATAGCTACCAAATGTATTTAACACTACCTAATCTATTTTTCCTAAACTTATTTGATGGTGAATCATTAATATCTCAGTAAATTAGTATTATAAAGTGCATAGAAATTAGAGTTCTAGAGAAGTTATCTATATAGCCAGACTTTTTCAGTCTCTGACTCTTTGGCCAAAAATCAGTTTCCATAAAATGTACTCAGTATCATTATCACAGCAATAATTCTTTGTATATTTGGCAGATTTTAAATGTACACCATTATCTTGAATGAGTTAAGCTTATTTTTCAGGATTATTCTTTCATAATTTTATCATTGCAATGTTATGATTATCAAGAAGTTGATACTCGGGCCTCCCTGGTGGCGCAGCAGCTAGGCGCTGCACTGTGGAGCTGTCAGCAGCAGAGACATGAGTTCGACACCTGGCCAGGAAGATTCCCAAATGGCGCGGCAGACCTCTCCTGCCTCACCTGCTGCTCCCCTCAGCAGTGTATTTCGGTCGATCTGCCTGTGCTGCTCCCCACTCTGTCTCTGGTGAACACTCTCACCACCCCACACCTCTGGTCTGTACCCCAGCTTGTATGCATAAATGAATAACTCTTTAAAAAAAATAGAAAAAAACAAGTTGATACTATTATTTTAATAATTGTTCTATATATTAAATTATGTAAATTAAACCAAACTAGCTAATTAATCATTTTTTTAGCTTTAGAAAACATATAAATAAAGGTTCTCTGAGTGAGTTATGTTTTCTTTTGTGGTAAGGAATTATGTGGCATTGTTTTTTTTCCTACGTAATTGGATTGTTTATTGTGTTGTTCTTTATTGAATATAGTTCTGATATTACCATCTGTTTAATTCCTAAGAAAATTTTGAAGAAACTATTACTATCACTAATACATGGTAATTGGTATAGTGAAAGGAATTTATCAGTAATATTTAAATAAGAACAATACTATATCTTTACGTTTTATTTTAAAATAGAAAAAGTGTCGAACAAAACTTTCTGCTATTCAGTGAATCCCTGTACCTTATCTAAGTGAAAACCATTAACTCTGTGGAATGTCTGCTACATGCCAAGCACTGCTTTAAACTTTGAGATTAGAAATGGAAAAGATAGACATTAATGTGTTGTCAGGGAGCTTATGCTTTAATGGGGAAGATCAGCCAATAAATTAATTTAAAAAATATAACAGAATATACTATAATTTTGATTAGTGAAAAGTGATATGAAGAAATAGGGTAATGTGTAATAGTATAGAAGTGTAATATTCTTAAAATAAAAATAATACAGGGTAAATCAAAAGAGTAATTTAGACAGGGAGGTCAGTTCATCTTGGTTAAGAGATATGTGAATAAGGGCATTAAAGATGAAAAACGACCAGTCAGCCATGTTAGAACTGGTTCCTGAGATGGAGGTGGGATACATTCCAGGCAGGGGTTACAGTACTAGCAAAGGCTCTAACTTGAGGATTAAATTGGCCTATTTCAGTATCAGGATGATAGCAGTATCTGTTGTAACATAATATGGATGAAAAGTAATAGAAAATGGATTCAGAGAACCAGGCATATGGTCAAAAGGTATGGACAGATGGCAAATGACTTAAATAAGTCATTCTTCAACATCATCAAAATAAAATTTCATAATTATTTGTTCATATGGTTTTCCACTATCGCTTGAGGTCTTCTATCACTCTGTAATTCAGTGATGGATTTTCATATTACTTCTTGTTATTCATGCAGTGTTTTAAGACTGAGTACCATAGCACACATTTTTGTATCCTTGAAACCATTTGATATCTTTACTAGGTATTTGGAATTTTTTTGATATGTTACGTATCCTGGGGATGTATATAGTGTTACAAATAAAGTTAATCTTAAGGGAATTTTTGTTGGATTAATTGGCATGTTTTATTAATTTTTTAAAAGTAGTTATATAGTAAAGAGTTTTCTTGTCATTTGTGTGTTCTTTGTTTCCTTGTAAGTATATCCAAGGCTCTTATAAATAACTGGTAAAGTGGTATTTAAGGACACATTACAATCACTGGAGTATGGGGCTTTATCCCATCAAACTTCATTAGCATGCTTACTTAAGACATTAAAGCAATTCTAACAAAGTTAGTAAATCCACATAGAAACCTTCTGTGTGCTGTAACTTCTATAAAGTTAATTAAAGGAATCACAAGGTAGTTAATACCACAGATGCAATATATCAGATGTGAAGAAGTGCAGGAGATGGATTATTGAATTCCAAGGTCTTGCTTGCATTTTAGGGATGAGGTAAATCAATGATGTGGAAAATAAACTTTATGGCCCTGTTGCCTCTACTGTTCAGTTTTCTCGTCTTAGACCCTAAGATATGATTACGTTAAAATACTACTGTAGTCTTGAGAGAACACTAAATTAGTATTTGAAAGGTTCTATTGCAAGGTAAATCAAGCTAATAGAGTTATATATGAGAGAGATTAAGTTAAATACATTTAACTTGGAAGCATGAAAAAATTTAAAAGGGGAGTAATAGTATTTTCTTCCACTCTTATAAACATGATTGACATAGACAAAATCTTTAAGTGTGGATTTCAACTACTACTGCTTCACCGTGTAGTATTTTATTTCCAGAAGGTTCATAAAACTTTGCTCTTTAGGTCAATGTAAATAATGTGAAATAAATTATCTTTAATAAAATATATTCCTTAAGTGATCCTATTCCTTCCTGTTGTTAAACAGAAAATGGTTTCTGCATGACAGCACATTTCTAGAGAATGCAAAAGGAAAATAGAGCCTATTTTTAGTTTGTTAGTGCCTTATCTTTGTCAGTGTCTCAATGTTACCATCAGTTGCCAGTGAAAATTAACAGTATTTTGTAAGGATTTTAAAATATAATAAAGGAAGTGTTAATGGCAAGTATACATACACTTCTGTGTTTCCTTTTCAGTAAGTGGGTAAACAAAATTTCTCTCAAAATTACAAAAACCTGCCACATCGTTCTAAGAAAGCATATCTTTATTCATTTTTTGAAAAGTCCTATGTAGTCAAGCTGATTCTTCCTTTTTGCCAGTTTACATTTTTTTGTTAAACTGAACATATAAGCTTAGTTATACAATTATTGAAAATATATGGAATAATTATGGAATTAATTTGTGCTCATTGACTGTTGTTTTTTGGGAGGCTTCCTTATCTTTTGAGAATCTGATGAAAACTGTGCATCTATCTTCAGAATAAGGCACTAAGACCTCCCCAGCACAAAATTCTGTAGTTTATAAAGGGTTTGGGTTTAGAAGTTTGATTTTGTTCATTCTGCGGCCTGATACCCATAGAAAAAGTTTTCTACCATGTCTCGAAAGCTCTTAAGAAAGGGTATTTCATAACATCACTTAGTAATGCATTCCAAATGGCTCAAAACCTTTTTTAATCAGCACCATATCACAATAAGATCAGACCTCATAAGTCAATACAGAAAAAAACAAATTTCCTCCTTTTCACTGTTCTTCAGTTAAACTGAACAGGAAAAAAGACACAAACGTAATTGAAAGTAAAGAACTCCAAATCCAGATTCAATGAATAACACTTGTCAACAGTGAGGTCATAACTTACTTAAAAAGGCCCTCATCTGTAGTATCTTGGTGTGCTGAACATGAATATAACCCTGAAAATATTTTATTAGCTCTCATCTTGAAGATATTTCATATAATTAATTTTGTATGTTACAACATGTAAATTTATCCAGTAGCACTGCAACAACATCCTCAATCAGCCTAGAATGATGTAATATTGCATTGCATTGCATAATACCATCATGCACACATCATCCAAAGTTGACTGCATCATTTTCTGATGCAGTGCAATACTGCCAGGCAGCTGCTGAAGTAAGCTGATGTCAGCAGTGCACTGTAGAAAGCCCTGTCAGAAAGGCTGAGCATCGAAAATATTTCAGACTTTGTGCGAGAGTGTTTAAGCTACTGTTCCATAGAACTGTTATTATTTTATCCATTAAGGCACAATACAGAACAGTCATGCCTCGAAAGTGCGGTAATAGCATGGACAATTTCTGCTCTATGTGTGGGACAAGAAGACAAGTATCACTTCTCTAGTGAAGAAGGCTTATCATCTTTGCTTTGGATGCAAGGTTGGTGACCAAGACAAGCCTTGGGCCCCACATATATGCTGTGCTACATGTACAACACAGCTTTCACAGTGGTTCAATGGCAAAAGACCAGCCATGCCATTTGCAGTCCCCATGGTGTGGAGAGAGCCAAGCAAACACATAAAACACTGTTACTTCTGCTTGTTTCCTCTTCTTTCCGGTGGATTAACAAAGCAAAAGAAGTCTAGAATAGTCTACCCAAACATTCCGTCTGCATTGAGATGACCGGTTCAACTACTTGCTTCAGGGTGATGCGAAACAAGGATGGAATGCTTTTTGCCTAGTGTCTACAAACTTTCTTGGGAATGTTAGGGCAGAAAACTACAGGGAACTAGTAGAAGACATGCTGATGCGGTATCAGAAACTTGGCTGCAATATGTCTCTAAAGATCCACTTCCTTCATTCCCATCTGGATTTCTTCCCTGAAAACTGTGGTATGGTTAGTGATGAACATGGCAAACATTTTTATCAAAATATCGCATCAATGGAACAAAGATAACAGGGAAAATGGCCCACTACAATGCTGGCTGACTACTGCTGGACACTCCCCAGAGATGCTCCTGAACAGCTGTATAAGAGACAAGTGAAGAAATCTAAGAAATAGTCTATGACTTGATTTTTTATAGGTAGTAACTGTAGGCCTATTAATATTGACATTCATTTCATGATGTAAACATCCATTTATTGCAGATTACAAAAAAAACTAGAGCCAAAAATTAGAATTTGACTCTCATATTCATGTTGAGCACATACAAATTGATAGGAAATGACTAATTTTATTTCAGTGATATGATTTTTGTAAAAATTTGTTCACCAGTGTGATCATTGGTTTCCATGCATATTTATTAGATTTTTACCCTTCACAAATGATGATAGATTATTTTGCCTTTTCCAGGCTCTTAATTTTTTGCTTGTTGGTTTTAAATGTTACAAATTGTCATTCAGATCTCCAACATTGTCCTAGAAAAAATAAGAAAAACTCAACTAACTTTACTATTATTGGTAGATGTACAAGTAAGGGTAAAACTGATAGGGTAAAAAAATGTGAAAATGTACATCATTACCACCTGTTTTAAAATAGAATATCACCACTTTCACAAAACAAATTATTCTAAGATGTTTATTTCACTTCTACCATTTCACCTAGATTGCTTGATTCTATTTAAATTATATATGTAAACACAAAGTATAAAATATTTACACAAGTATAAGAAAAATTTATGCCTGCTGCTAAACATATTTCTGAGAATAAATGAAAATGATAATAAGTAAACATTGTGACAAAATTGGCTTGTAATCTCTTTAGATTTTGGCAGCAGTTAATAAAAAGAATGAAATTTATTGGTGAAATGGAGAGCTCTGAACTTACCTGATATTCTCAAATATTTGGGAAAATATTAATAAGATAAATAAATATATTTAAATGACAAGGGGCATTATTTATAACATCTGTTCAAACATCTACCTCAATGTCTACAAAAAAATTAAGAAAACTGTGATATATCAACTCCATCAGTCATAACTAAGTCATCAAACAACTACATGCTATGTAGCTATAAGGGAAATATTTAAATACTTTTAATAAATGTTTAAAATATTTTAGATATAAACATAATAATAAAGTACTAGACACTATGAGTATGTAAGACTATGATTACACATGTATAGAAATGTCAACATATAAATTACTACTGTGAGCAAGAGTAGGAGATGAGAGTGTTTAAATATGAGCTCATTGATTAGGTTGCCTGGGTTTCAGTTACAAGCTTTGACAATATTTTCTGATTCTTGCAGGGTTTTTTTTTTT